>JAIUZE010011019.1:0-50971 GCA_022085475.1 Heliosperma pusillum
CCTAAACCCTAAACCCTAAACCTAAACCCTAAACCCTAAACCCTAAACCCTAAACCCTAAACCCTAAACCCTAAACCCTAAACCCTAAACCCTAAAACCCTAAAAAAACCCTAAACCCTAAACCCTAAACCCTAAACCCTAAACCCTAAACCCTAAACCCTAAACCCTAAACCCTAAACCCTAAACCCTAAACCCTAAACCCTAAACCCTAAACCCTAAACCCTAAACCCTAAACCCTAAAACCCTAAACCCTAAACCCTAAACCCTAAAACCCTAAACCCTAAACCCTAAAACCCTAAAAACCCTAAACCCTAAACCCTAAACCCTAAACCCTAAACCCTAAACCCTAAACCCTAACCCTATAAACCCTAAACCCTAAACCCTAAACCCTAAACCCTAAACCCTAAACCCTAACCCTAAACCCTAAACCCTAAACCCTAAACCCTAAACCCTAAACCCTAAACCCTACACCCTAAACCCTAAACCCTAAACCCTAAACCCTAAACCCTAAACCCTAAACCCTAAACCCTAAACCCTAAACCCTAAACCCTAAACCCTAAACCCTAAACCCTAAACCCTAAACCCTAAACCCTAAACCCTAAAACCCTAAAACCCTAAAACCCTAAAACCCTAAACCCTAAACCCTAAAACCCTAAAACCCTAAAACCCTAAAACCCTAAACCCTAAACCCTAAACCCTAAACCCTAAAACCCTAAACCCTAAACCCTAAACCCTAAACCCTAAACCCTAAACCCTAAACCCTAAACCCTAAACCCTAAACCCTAAACCCTAAACCCTAAACCCCTAACCCCTAACCCCTAAACCCTAAACCCTAAACCCTAAACCCTAAAACCCTAAACCCTAAACCCTAAACCCTAAACCCTAAACCCTAAACCCTAAACCCTAAACCCTAAACCCTAAACCCTAAACCCTAAACCCTAAACCCTAAACCCTAAACCC
This sequence comes from Heliosperma pusillum, assembly GCA_022085475.1. NCBI lineage: Eukaryota > Viridiplantae > Streptophyta > Magnoliopsida > Caryophyllales > Caryophyllaceae > Heliosperma > Heliosperma pusillum. The sequence goes on from JAIUZE010011019.1 coordinate 961, forward strand.
TAAACCCTAAACCCTAAACCCTAAAACCCTAAAACCCTAAAACCCTAAAACCCTAAAAACCCCCCGACCCCCAAATTTTGCTTGCTGTGGGTTTCGAACCCGCGTCTTCAGGATGTTAGACAGCTTCCTTACCATCTGAGATACAGAGAAGCTTTGCCACTTTTCCACTTTTATTTAGAAGTAAAGCTTTGTTCAATTGGCCAAATAAATGAATCATTCAAATACCACTGCAATCAAAGTTATTATCATACAAATGGTTTAGGGTTTAGCCTTTCCCTTCGCCTGACCACCGCAAACCAGACGGCTGTTTTTAGGTCGCACCACCACCACAGTCACCGTGCCCAATTGCTGTTTTCGCCACCGTCACTCATAACTTGAATTCATCCTGTTTGTGCCTTCCAATTCAGCCCTACTGCACAATAAGTCGTTCCCCACTGACGTCACACCACCACCACCGTATCATTCGGTTGCTCAAGTCATCGCGCGACCGTTCTCTGCTATTGTTCTGCCGATAATCAAGTATGTTTATTATTGTCGTCTATTATGTTTATTATTTAATTGTAAATTAATTTGTGTGAGTATCAATTCGGTGTTACTTGTTCGTATTTATCGTATTGAATCGTTATAGTGAGTAGCGTTTATTATCTTGACTCACCTTATACTCTGAATTTAAGGCTTCTTAGTGCGTGGGTTATTCATCGTTTAGGGGTACTAGTTTACTAAAGATACTATGGCTCACTCGTCATCAACAGTTAGACGACACGCAAATTGAGTACTTATTTGTTTGTATAATCGTTACGGTCAGTCGCGTTGCTTGTTGTTTAGGAAAGCACCTCTAGATCACAAACTATGCATGTAATAAATAATCTTTAGATAGCATAGAAAATTTCAGAGCCATTAGTTTGAATTCAAGTGTGACTAATTGGCTACTGCACATTAACTGAACAATACAAAACTTTCACAGGAAACTCTCAATAATCAAAGGTGGTGAAATAAGGAACTATGTGGGGATGAGTGTAAACATAATCGGTAAAACAAAACTAATGGGTAACCAGACATTGTGCACTCTTTCTTCCCTGAAATATCTTGCCTCCTTGACGGTGGAAGAACAACTTTACTTGCAGTATTTAAACAACTTTGACATTCTGAACAAGTAAATGGAATGCATCTTTTGGTCTACTATATACAGAAGTTTAAGCTCTAGATATGTCATTTATCTTTGTTGGTTAAATCATTTAGTGGTAGTACTCGTTAACTAAGTGAAAATACGTCAACATCAAAATATCTCCTTGTGCCATTCTTTATAGTAAAAGAAAAAACCATCTTCTGTTTTTGGCTTTGCTGCAGTTACAGTCCTCGGTTTAGGGGTGTTGTCATCGTTTGGCTCTTTGTAAGTTTAAATAATCCTTTTTCTTTTTCGGGTTGTGCTTAATGTTATTGTATGGAAACAAATAAACATGGTTATTTTGATTTATTATAATGTCACAGACATACCCAAAGCCTTCTCTTTTTATATAAGATGGTCTTTTGTTCAGTAAAAGCTTTGTGACTGAATTACTGTACTCCTCCAGTTTTAAGTAATTAGCTGATGTGATGTTAGTTAGTGAAGATAGACACAAAGTTAGACAGATGTAACAAATGGCGAAACAAATACAATATGACTTTTCCAAAGGTAACAAATTATTAGCCTTTTGATTATTCTGTTGGTCTCATTGATGACGGGTCAGATCTCCTCACAAGCAAGTGGGAAACTAAACATAGTTTCCCATTTGCTCTCCCACTAGCCTCCTTGTGAGAGGGGATTCGGCTCTCTTTATTGAAGATAGATATGCCCCGTTTTCAATGAGAATTTATAATGATTATTTGATTTAAAATTTTTATATTGTTATCATTTATAACATTTATCCTTCTTTCTTTTTCCAGAAGAGGAGACAAAAAGAAGTATGTTTTAAGAGTTGTGCATAAAAGATATAGAGCTTATGCGCAGCTAACAGCACATCTAGAATCGGTTGATGGACACGAGAGAAGAAAGTATCAGGGGAGAGGAAGGAACCATTAAACCATAGCGGATAATTTCGAAATCTCGAAATGAAGTTGAGTGAATCTTCTTTCTACGGCGCACAAGCCAGATGTTGAATAAGAGGACAGTAAGACTAAGAGGAACTAAGCGCTGTATATCTTATCTTTCCTTTAAAAGTCCATCTACCCGCATCTACTAGAGTTGGGTACTCAGGAGTTGATAGTTAACACTACTTTCTTAGACTCTAATACGTATATAATTATATCTTTAGGACTTGGACTGATAAAGTCTTTCCATGTGCCTTCAGGTTAAAAAAGAAGTTAGCAGCAGAAATCACTTCAGCGCTTTTGGACTAGGCAGGCTGTTTATGTTAGATTTCATTGGTACTAAATAGCGAGTAAACCGATCTATCTAAAGAAGTTTGGGCTACTAGATGTTTAGAGAATATTTAGTACAAATTAAATTAGTAACTAAGACGTTTGTGGAATTATTATGCATTGGATTGTATTTGTAACATTGTTGGGTTGAATGAGATATAATGTTGTTTTACCTGCCTTAGTGTTTTGTTGGATTTCTTTTTTTTGCAGGTATTAAAACTTTGGTATTCGGATTGTCAGCTTTAGAGAGAGGTGTTGCCGAAATTTCGGTAGCAAATTTTTAGTTATAAAAAATACTGATAAACTGCATCTGTTCTAGAAAGAAATGACACAAATAGTACTATTACAGTGCGAATTTAGAGACATTTTATTTCAAGGCCCAGTTATCCCGAAAATCGTTGATAATAACGTTGAAAATCATCGGTTTTCAGCGATATTCAGAAACCGAAAATAGTTTTTCCCTAAAGGTATTTATAGACCTGTTACGTCTATAAATAGCAATTGTATGTTAGTATCCCTGTCTAAACAACGTAAAATCGGAAATTACTACTTGTTTCTTCTAATACGGACAAGGTCTGAAAAGTCGTCTAAAGATCTCCAAAATATCTTTTTTTCAAATCAGATGCAAATTTCGTTATCCTGAATCTTTATTATATGTCTTAGAGATATTACATTGTTAATTTAGAGACATTTTATTTCAAAGCCTAGTAGTCCCGAAAATCGTGGATAATAACGTAGAAAATCAGCGGTTTTCAGCGATATTCGAAACCAAAAAATATTTTTTCCCTAAAGCTATTTATAGATCCGTTACGTCTATAAATAGCAGTTGGTTGTTACTTGTTAGTATCCCTTTTTAAACAACGTAAAAACGGAAAATAATACTTGTTTCAAAACTGGTCCTAAGGTCTCAAATCTATCTTTATTTCAAATCGGAAGTTAATTTCGTAATCGTCAATCAATATTATATGTCTTAGAGATCTTACAGTGCGAATTTAAAGACATTTTATTTCAAGGTCCAGTTGTCCCGAGAACCATAGATAATAACTTTCAAAATCAGCGGTTTTCAGCGATATTCGGAATCCAAAAAAATTTTTACCCTAAAGGTATTTATAGACCCGTTACGACTATAAATAGCAATAGGATGTTAGTATCCTTTTTTAAACAACGTAATAACGGAGAATACTACCTGTTTCCTCTAATACAGACAAGGTCTGAAAAGTGGTCTTAAGTTCTCCAAATTATCTTTATTTCAAGTCAGATGTCAATTTCGTTATACTGAGTCATTATTATATGTCTTAGAGATATTACAGTGCGAATTTAGAGACATTTTATTTTAAGGCACAGTTGTCCCGAAAACCGTGGATAATAACCTTGAAAATCAGCGGTTTTCATCGATATTCGGAATCCAAAAATATTTTTTATTAAAGGTATTTATAGACCCATTACGTTTATAAATAACAATTGGATGTTAGTATCCCTCTTTAAACAATGTAAAAACGGAGAATACTACTTATTACTTCTAATACAACAAACAAAGTATGAAAAGTGGTCTTATGGTCTCCAAATTATCTTAATTTCAAGTGAGATGACAATTTCGTTATCCTGAGTCATTATTATATGTCTTATAGATATTACAGTGCAAATTTGGAGACATTTTATTTCAAAACCCAGCTGTCCCGAAAACCGTGGATAATAACCTTTAAAATCAGCGGTTTTCAGCGATATTCGGAATCCAAACTTATTTTTTCCCTAAAGGTATTTATAAACTCGTTACGTCTATAAATAAAAATTGGATGTTTGTATCCGTCTTTTAACAACGTAAAAACGGAGAATACTACTACTTGTTTCTCCTAATACATACAAGGTCTAAAAAGTGGTCTTAAAGTCTCCAAATTATCTTTATTTCAAGTAAAATGCCAATTTCGTTATCCTGAGTCATTATCATATGTCTTAGAGATAATATAGTTCGAATTTAGAGACATTTTATTTCAAGGCCCAGTTCTGTGTTAGTATCCCTTTTTAAACAACGTAAAAACGGAGATTACTACTTGTTTCCTCTAATATAGATAAAGTTTGAAATGTGGTCTTAAGGTCTCCAAAATATCTCTATTTTAAATTAGATGTCAATTTCGTTATCCTGAGTCATTATTATATGTCTTAGAGATATTATAGTGCGAATTTAGAAACATTTTATTTCAAAGCTAAGTTGTCCCGAAACCGTGGACAATAATCTTTAAAATCAGCGGTTTTCAGCGATATTTAGAATACAAAAATAGTTTTTCCATAAAGATAGTTATAGACCCGTTACATCTATAAATAGCAATTAAATGTTAGTATCCCTCTTTAAACAAAGTAAAAACAGAGAATACTACAAGTTTCCTCTAATACACACAATATCTAAAAAATGGTCCTAAATTCTCCAAACTATCTTTATTTCAAAACATATGCAAATTTCGTTTTCATGAGTCATTATTATATGTCTTAGAGATCTAACCGTGCGAATTTAGAGACATTTTATTTCAAAGCCCAGTTGTCTTGAAAATGGTGGATAATAACCTTCAAAAACAACCGATTTACAGTGATATTCGGAAACCAAAAATATTTTTTATTAAAGATATTTATAGACCCGTTACGTTTATAAACAGAAACACTTCCAAATGCCACTTCTTCCCGTCGCACCCGTCTTCAGGACGATCTAGTCACAGGGTCCCTTTCCCGGACTCTAAGAGCTGCCCCTTCTTCTGGAAAGCCCGATCGAGAGTTCCTAGGGCTGGCAAATATTATATTCTTAGTGCTTGCTTATTCCCATAAGCCAGCCCCCGATAAACCCAGTAAACTGGTTTGGGATACAATTCCCCTGTCCCTTGGTTTGACTCGAAAGTAATGGCACCTTCTAAAAGTGTAGAATTAGTGTCACACTTTTCCGCGTTGTTGATAAAGAGCATAGCGGGCGGGGGCTTCCTGATCCGCTGATAAGTGATATTTTGTATTGATTTATCCCCCGTTTTAGCTCGATTTCTATACGATTTATGCACTTTGTTAAGTGATTAACGAGCTAATACTGCTATTCTAGTTGTTTTGCGTGTTTTGACTCGTTTTATAGGAAATGAAGCGGTTTTGCTATATTTTCCTACTTTATGGAGCAAAGACACTAGGATACGATTTTTCAAGGAACTGATGATAGCCAGTTCACGATTTGATTACAATTCCGCTACATCTTTCCTCGAATGGACTCAATTTAGATTTTTGGCTTTGAACTTTAAAAGAAAACTCAACCCAAGTCAAGAGGAGATCAGCCCAAGCCCAATTCCGTGGTGCATTGACCAAAGACTAAGGCATAGGATTCCGTGCCTAAGATGAAAAGACGGAAAATCCGACTTACACAAAAACCCGATCGGATTACCTGTTACCCGATCGGGTATTTCTGCAAGAAGACGTTACTTGGCTCTTCTTCAATCCGAGCTTAAATGGGTGGTTTAATGCATTGACTAGGGTACGAATTTGCAAGAGGATCAGCAGCCATGCAGCCTTATAAAAGCCAATGATCATCCAAGCATCCTACACACAATCTTACAATAATCTAATAATCTATTATCATTTCTTTTAGCACACTTTCTTACAAGTTTTTATAGCTTTCTTACTTTCATTCTTATATACTCATTTTCCTTATCGGTAATTCTTTAATCTTATTTACTTATGCAATTTTAACCACCATGAATTATAATCTCACTAGTATCATTTTCATAATATTGTTGTTAGTAGGAAATCAACCTAAAATCAATTTAGTTAAAATCAAAGTATTATTTAGCATGTCACCTTATAATATACCTAATCATATAATCCTTAAAAATATCATTAGAATCATTGTTAACATAATCACCATAATCACTTTAGTATTTATATTTCATAGTCTAATTTCATATATCTTTTTCTTACTAATCTACTTAATCACATAATCACATAGATTAGATTAATTCTAATATTGTAAAATTAAAATAAAATAAATAGAGTTGTAATATTTGAAATGATTTACGAGTTAAATGAATTATAAGAAGAGTAGTTACCAATTGAACCATCTAAATTGTTTCTTCCTTTGGTCGTGTCAAATTCTATAACTTTGTTTAGTGGCCATAAGCAATTGTTTGTATTAGTCATTTCTATCTTTATGACGAGAGTTGGGATAGGAATTAGGACTATCAATAGGGGTTTAGTGACTTAACCATGCTGAAAGGACGTTAGGACCCACTAAAAGGTCGGTACGAATCCGGAAGGAATATACCGCTACAAGGCCTAGACAATCATAAGTAATTCTAATATTGGTATCTATGAAACTTTTAACTAGTTTTACATGTATTTCTCTTTCACTATATCAACTTGATTAGTTAGTTTAATTTATCGTTTTAGATAGTTTATTTTATTGTCTTTTTATTTCTGTTATTAGATAGTTTACTTTATCGTTATCTAGTTAGTTTATCGTCTTTTTATTTCCGTTCCTAGATAGTTTTTATTATTGTTATTCTCTGGTTAATTAGTTTAGTTAGTTAGACTTTCAATATTGTCATTTAAATACCGTCTTTAGTTAGAAATTAGTTGTCAATATTCGGATCAGAGGACTTCCCCGATCGGGTACGTGACAACCCGATCGGGTATGTCTTCTGTTCTGGGTTTTTTGTTTTGCAATTTACATATTTGTTCTTACATATCGTCATTTATATTCTTGTCATTTTATTTTATGTTAATAGTTCAGACAAACAACTCAAGTGACTCGATTTTAAATGAAAACCAATCCATAAACAATTCATAAGTAACACGTACTCCCTAGGGATCGACACCCTACTTCCCTAATTACATTCCTTATGTTGTTAGCCTAGTCCGGGTAAATTATTTTTGTTTCGGGACCGCGACAGAACCGATCATCCGCTTTTCGACTTTCCCCATTTGTTTCCACGCACGGATTCTTCCACTTATAATCTTTCTGGCCGGCGTTAGTATCCTTCTTTAAACAATGTAAAAACGGAGAATACTACTTGTTTCTTCAAATACAAACAAGGTATGAAAAGTTGTCTTAATGTCTCCAAATTATCTTTATTTCAAGTGAGATGTCAATTTTGTTATCCTGAGTCATTATTATATGTCTTATAGATATTACAATGCGAATTTAGAGACATTTTATTTCAAGGCCCAATTGTCCCGAAAACTGGGGATAATAATAACCTTGAAAATCAGCGGTTTTCAGCGATATTCGGAAACCAAATATATTTTTTCCCTAAAGGTATTAATAGACCCGTTACGTCTATAAACAGCAATTGGATGTTAGTATCCCTCTTTAAACAACGTAAAAACGGAGATTATTACTTGTTTCATCTATTACATACAAGGTCTGAAAAGTGGTCTTTAAGTCTTCAAAATAACTCTATTTCAAATCAGATGCAAATTTCTTTATTCTGAGTCATTAATATATGTCTTAGAGATATTATAGTGCGAATTATAGACATTTTATTTCAAGGACCAGTTGTCCCGGAAACCGTGGTTAATAACCTTCAAAATTAGCGGTTTTCAGCGATATTCGGAAACCAAAAATATTTTTTCCCTAAAGATGTTTATAGACCCGTTAAGTCTATAAATAGCAATTGCTTTTTAGAATCCCTCTTCAAACAACGTAAAAACAGAGATTACTACTTGTTTACTCTAATACATATAAGGTCGGAAAATTGGTCTTATGGTCTCCAAACTATCTTTAATTCAAATCAGATGTCAATTTCGTTATCCTGAGTCATTATTATATGTCTTAAAGATATTACAGTGCGAATTTAGAGACATTTTATTTCGAGACCTAGTTGACCCGAAAAACGAGGATAATAACCTTGAAAAGCAGCGGTTTTCAGCGATATTCGGAAATCAAAAACATTTTTTTCCTAAAGGTATTTATAGACCCGTTACGTCTATAAATAACAATTGCATATTAGTATCCCTCTTTAAACAACGTAAAAATAGAGAATACTTTTAGATTTCTTTGATATAGACAAGGTCTAGTTATTAGAAATGAATTATGAGAATTGGAAATAATAGGATTGAATTTTTGTTGAAGGCTCACGGGTGAATTGACACATGTCACGGTCGTGAAATACAAGTCACGGTCGTGACTTGTGCAGTTTCACTGCACTGACCCCTTTTCGTAAAATGATCATATCTCCTTCGTTACTTGCTTGTTTTGGGCTTGTGACATCTCGTTGGAATCGTAAGAGGATAAGCTATCACCTCCATTTGAAATTTATGCAATTGCATGTCTAGAACTCTAGTTATGACCGTTTGAAGTGGACCCTTGTTTTCGTTGGTTTCCAAACAACGTTGTTTTGGAGAGGTGATCTATGTTTTTATTCATTATGCTTCATAAACTTGTTCTAATGCTTATGTATCATGTATTGACTCATGTTTATCATATTTAAACTTATATGATTCCCTATTCTCATGTTTTGTGACGGTTTTTGGTATGTTCCCACTTTGAGTCGGTTTTTACAAATGTTACTGTTTGAGCACTATTTTGTCTTGTGCTTTGTACTCTCATTCCCTTGGCTACCTTCCCGTTCGTAAGGCTGGAATGTCGGAACGGAGAGGTATCCTACTGCTTAATTGCATGTGTTAGTGGGCATACGACGACGTTGTTGGGAGTTGAACGCTATGCGTTGATCGACCCGGCCGTCAAATGTTGTGTACTTGCGAGGTGGTGTTATTTGCATGTAGCGTACCGCATGTTATGAGGCTTGAGCTCTTTTTCCGCCTCTTTCGTGAATTGATCTACCGAATTTGGGGTACTCGGCATATATATTGTAAGACCGAGTCTTGGATGCGAAACGTTATCGCATGTCGAATCGGAAAACGTTTATTCCGAGATCCTGGCCAGGTTTAGACTAGGACCGTATTATTATCGTCGTGCTACCAGGAGGAAATTAGTCCACATATACGAAATGTAGCATCGTGTATGAGTTCAGGGAAATGTTATATCCCGTGGATGCCTGTTAATCATACTTGCCATGTACACGATGCTAGTGCGTTTCATTTACCGTGAGATCGTCTTGTGTCGTCGTTCTTGAATGCGTGATTTCATGATATTATTCATGGTCACTGCATGATTGGCACCGTCCATGTATTGGGTTGTTTGAATGGATGATAACATGATGGATTTATTCATGGTAATCGCATGACTTGGCATGGTTTGTTTGTCGAGTCTCAATCTTATCAAACTTATACCGCTAACGGTGAGATGCAAGCCTTAGTGAGCGTATTCGGTTGCCTAAGAGTGTCTTTCCCGAGTCTTTGAATAACATGATGGTTTCGGATTTGATTTCCACATGATCTTATCATTATATATTGGATTGCCTATCTATTCTTATCGTAACTCACATGTATATCTATATATGCATGATTTAACTTTTGTATTTCCTTCTATGTACGTTTAATGTGATATGGCTGGGAGAACCCGGAGTTACTCCCCACTGATTGTGGGCTTCATGTTTTTCATGGATGAACAGGTTGCTTGGATGGATGACTTTTTGCTTGACATTTTGGGTTCGGGTGTGAGCTAGCGGGCGTTGTCCCTGAATAAAACACCTCTAGTCGTTAATTAGCTAGTTTGCTAAACACTTGTTCTTTGTTAACATTTTGAGAAACTCCGTCTCTTTGTTGTATTCCGTACTTAGTTTGTAATGTTTTGACACTCCTCGTATTTTCTACCTTGCATGTATAAAAGTTTTTAAAATACCGTATTTCCGCAAATTTTTTTACATGCTTGTATGTTTTATATTTCCGCATTCGCGAGGGTTGTCACATTGGAGACCTTAAGACAACTTTTCAAACCTTGTCTATATTAGAGGAAACAAGTAGTAATCTCCGTTTTTACGTTGTTTAAAGAGGGATACAAACACACAATTGCTATATGTTAATGTAACGGGTCTATAAACACTTTGAAGGAAAACATATTTTTTGTTTCCGAATTTCGCTGAAACCGCTGATTTTTAAGGTTATTATCCACGATTTTCAGGACAACGGCCTTGAAAGAAAATGTTTCTAAATTCGAACTTTAATATCTCTAAGACATATAATAATGACTCCAGATAACGAAATTGGCATATAATTTAAAATAAAGATTGGAAACCGTAAGACCACTTTTCAGACCTTGTTAGTATTAGAGGAAACAAGTAGTAATCTCGTTTTTCCGTTGTTTAAAGAGAGATACTAAAAATCAATTGCTATTTATAGAAGTAACGGGTCTATAAACACCTTTAGAGAAAAAATATTTTGGTTTCCGAATCTCGCAGAAAACCGCTGATTTTGAAGGTTATTTATCCACGGTTTTCGGGACAACTTGGCCTTGAAATAAAATGTCTCTAAATTCGAAGTGTAATATCTCTAAGACATAAAATAATGATTTTGGATAACGAAATTGACATCTGATTTGATATAAAGATTGTTTTGAGACCTTAAGACCACTTTTCAGACCTTGTTTGTATTAGAGAAAACAAATAATAATCTCGTTTTTACGTTGTTTAAAGAGGAATACTAAAAATCAATTGCTATTTATAGACGTAACGGGTCTATAAACACCTTTAGGGAAAAAATATTTTTGGTTTTTGAATATCGCAGAAAACCGTTGATTTTGAAGGTTATTATCCACGATTTTCGAGACAAATGGGCCTTGAAATAAAATGTCTCTAAATTCGTACTATAATATCTCTCAGACTAATAATTACTGAGGATAACAAAATTGGCGTTTGATTTAAAATAATGATATTTTGGAGACCTTAAGACCACCTTTTCAAACCTTATTTGTATTAGAGGAAACAAGTAGTAATCTCCGTTTTTACGTTGTTTAAAGAGAGATACTAACACACAATTGCTATATATTGACGTAACGGGTCTATAAATACCTTTAGGAAAAAATATTTTTGGTTTCCGAATATCGGTGAAAACCGTTGATTTTCAAGGTTATTATCCACGTTTTTCGGGACAACTGGACATTGAAATAAAATGTTATCTCTAAGACATATAATAATAACTCAGAATAACGAAATTGACATCTGATTTGAAATAAAGATAGTTTGGAAACCTTAAGACCACTTTTCAAACCTTGTCTGTATTAGAGAAAACAAGTAGTAATCTCCGTTTTTACGTTGTTTAAAGAGGGATATTAAAAACCAATTGCTATTTATAGACTTAACGGGTTTATAAACACCTATGGGGAAAAATTATTTTTGATTTCCGAATTTCGCTGAAAACCGCTGATTTTGATAGTTATTTATCCACGGTTTTCAGGACAACTGGGCCTATAAATAAAATGTCTTAAATTCGCACTATAATATCTTTAAGTCATATAATAATGACTAAGGATAACGAAATTGGCATCTGATTTAAAATAAAGATAGTTTGGATACCTTGAGAGTTAAATCCACTTTTCAAACCTTGTCTGTATTAAAGGAAACAAGTAGTAATCTCCGTTTTTACGTTGTTTAAAGAGGGATAATAAAAAACAATTGCTATTTATAGACTTAATGGGTTTATAAACAACTTTAGGGAAAAATTAATTTTGGTTTTCGAATAGCATTGAAAACCGCTGATTTTGAAGGTTATTATCGACGGTTTTCAGAACAATTGGGCCTTAACATAAAATATCTTAAATTCGCTCTATAATATCTCTAAGACATATAAAAAATGACTTAAGATAACGAAATTGACATCTGATTTAAAATAGAGATATTTTGGAGACCTTAAGACCACTTTTCAAACCTTGTCTGTATTAGAGGAAACAAGTAGTAATATCCGTTTTTACGTTGTTTAAAGTGGGATACTAACATCCACTTTTTATTTATAGACGTAACGGGTCTATAAATACCTTTAGGGAAAAAATATTTTTGAATTCTGAATATCGCTTAAAACCGTTAATTTTCAAGGTTATTATCCACGGTTTTCGAGACAACCGGGCATTGAAAAAAAGGTATCTAAATTCGCATTGTAATATCTCTAAGACATATAATAATAACTCAGGATAATGAAATTGGCATCTGATTATAAATACAGATATTTTGGGGACATTAAGACCACTTTTCAAACCTTGTCTGTTTAAGTGGAAACAAGAAGTATTCTCTGTTTTTACGTTGCTTAAAGAGGAATACTAACATTCAATTGTTATTTATTTATTGACGTAACGGATCTATAAATACCCTTAGAAAAAAAAAATGGTTTCCGAATATCGTTGAAAACCATTGATTTTCAGGGTTATTATACACGTTTTTCGGGACAACTGGGCATTGAAATAAAATGTCTATAAATTAGCACTTTAATATCTCTAAGACATATAATAATGACTCAGAATAATGATATTGGCATCTGATTTGAAATAAAGATAGTCTGGAGACTTTAAGAGCACTTTTCAGACCTTGTCTGTATTACAGGAAACAATAGTAATCTTGTTTTTACGTTGTTTAAAGAGGGATACTAAAACCAACAGTTATTTATAGATTTAACGGGTTTATAAACACCTTTAGGGAAAAATTATTTTTGGTTTCCGAATTTCGCTGAAAACCGCTGATTTTGATAGTTTATCCACGGTTTTCAGGACAACTGGGCCTAGAAATAAAATGTCTTAAATTCGCACTATAATATCTCTAAGTCATATAATAATGACTCAGGATAACGAAATTATCATCTGATTTGAAATAAAGATAGTTTGAAGACCTTAAGACCACTTTTCAAACCTTGTCTGTATTAGAGGAAACAAATAGTAATCTCCGTTTTTACGTTGTTTAAAGAGGGATACTAAAACACTTTCCTATTTATAGACTTAACGGGTCCATAAACACCTCCAGGAAAAAATTATTTTTGGTTTCCGAAAATTGTTGAAAACCGCAGATTTTGAAGTTTATTATCCAAGGTTTTCGAGACAACTGGGCCTTGAAAAAAAATGTCTCTAAATTCGCAGTGTAATATCTCTAAGACATATAATTATGACTCGGGATAACGAAATTGGCATCTGATTTGAAATAAAGATAGTTTGGAAACCTTAAGAGTTAAGTCCACTTTTCAAACCTTGTCTATACTAGAGGAAACAAGTTGTAATCTCCGTTTTTACGTTGTTTAAAGAGAGATAATAAAAACCAATTACTATTTATAGACTTAACGGGTTTATAAACAAATTTAGGGAAAAATTATTTTTTGTTTCCGAATAGCACTGAAAACCACTGATTTTGAAGGTTATTATCCACGGTTTTCAGGACAATTGGGCCTTAACATAAAATGTCTTAAATTCGCACTATAATAGATCTAAGACATATAATAATGACTTAGGATAACGAAATTGGCATCAGATTTAAAATAGAGGTATTTTGGAGACCTTAAGACCATTTTTCAGACCTTGTCTGTATTAGAGGAAACAAGTAGTAATCTCCGTTTTTACGTTGTTTAAATAGGGATACTAACATCCAATTGCTATTTATAGACGTAACGGGTCTATAAATACCTTTAGGGAAAAAATATTTTTGGTTTCCGAATTTCGCTGAACACCGCTGATTTTGAATATTATTATCCACGGTTTTCGGGACATCCGGGCCTTAAAATAAAATGTCTCTAAATTCGCACTGTAATATCTTTAAGACATACAATAATGATTCAGGAGAACGAAATTGACATCTGATTATAAATACAGATATTTTGGAGACATTAAGACCACTTTTCAGACCTTGTCTGTATTAGAGGAAACAAGAAGTATTCTCTGTTTTTACGTTGTTTAAAGAGGAATACTAACATCCAATTGTTATTTATAAACGTAACGGGTCTATAAATACCTTTAAGAAAAAAAAATATTTTGGTTTCTGAATATCGCTGAAAACCGTTGATTTTCAAGGTTATTATCCACGTTTTTCGAGACAACTGGGCCTTTAAATAAAATGTATCTAAATTCGCACTGTAATATATCTAAGACCGTGTTTTACATGCTTCTATGTTAGAATTCGTATTTAGAATACGATTAGAAAGCTTAGGATTCATGTTATTGATGATGAATGTTGTTAGTTGATGATTGTTGATGATGAATATTGATTGTTGATAGGTAATAGAAGTAGATTATGAGAATTGAAAATGATTGAATGCTTGTTGAAGTTCTCGGGTGAACTGGTGCTCCTGGCCGAAGTACCGGCCGCCGGTCCAGTGGCCGGCTGGGAATTCACTTCACCGACCCTTTTTCGTAGAATGATCATATCTCCTTCGTTACTTGTTTGTTTTGGGCTTGTAACCTATCGTTGGAATCGTAAGAGGATAAGCTATCACCTCGACTTAGAATTTCTGCATTTGCATATCTAGAACTCTAGTTATGACCGTTTGAAGTGGACCCTTGTTTTAGTTAGTTTCCAAACTTGCTTTTTGTGTGTAGTTGTGCTCCGAGCCGGGGTACCGGCCGCCGGCCTCCACACCGGCCTGGATCACGGCTGTGTTTTTCTCCTATAATTTCTAAAACTCGTAATTTAAAACAGTTCGCATTGTTTCGTTTATCGTATAATTTTACGTAGTGACTTATAATATTCATGTTTTTGATATATGATATTTCATTCGCTTGTATCACATGTTTTGTGACGGTTTTTGCTATGTCCCACTTTGAGTCGGTTTTTACAAATGATACGGTTTGAGCACTATTTTGTCTTGTGCTTTGTATTCTCATTCCCTTGGCTACCTTCCCGTTCGTAAGGCTGGAATGGCGGAACGGAGAGGTATCCTACTGCTTAATTGCATGTGTTAGTGGGCATACGACGACGTTGTTGGGAGTTGAACGCTATGCGTTGCTCGACCCGGCCGTCAAATGTTGTGTACTTGCGAGGTGGTGTTATTTGCATGTAGCGTACCGCTTGTTATGAGGCTTGAGCTCTTTTCCGCCTCTTTCGTGAATTGATCTACCGAATTTGGGGTACTCGGCGTCTATTGATTGACCGAGTCTTGGATGCGAAACGTTTTATCGCATGTCGAATCGGAAAATGTTATATTCCGAGAATCTGGCCAGGTTTAGACTAGGACCGGATATTTATATCGTCGTGCTACCAGGAGGAAATTAGTCTACATATACGAAATGTAGCATCGTGTATGCGTTCAGGGAAATGCTTTATCCCGTGGATGCCTTTTAATCATACTTGTCATGTACACGGTACTAGTGCGTTTCATTTACCGTGAGAGATGTCGTCTTTGTGTCGTCGTTCTTGAATGCGTGACTTCATGACTTATTATTCATGGTCATTGCATGATTGGGCATCGTCTATGTGTTGGTACGTTTGAATGGATGATAATATGATGGATTTATTCATGGTCATTGCATGACTTGGCATGGTTTGTTTGTCGAGTCTCAATCTTATCAAACTTATACCGCTAACGGTGAGATGTAAGCCCTAGTAAGCGTATTCGGTTGCCTAAGAGTGTTTCCCCCGAGTCTTTGTATAACATGATGGATTCAGACTTGTAACTCTTATGCTCTTATCATTATATCTCGAATTGTCTATCTATCCTTATCGTATCTCACATGTATATCTATATGTATGCATGCTCTACCTTTGTATCTCCTTTGATGTACCTTTAATGTGATATGGCTGGGAGAACCCGGAGTTACTCCCCACTGATTGTGGCGTTCATGTTTTTCATGAATGAACAGGTTGCTTGCATAGATGGCTTTTTGCTTATGCTATTTTGGGTTCGGGTGTGAGCTAGCGGGCGTTGTCCCTGAAAGTTTCACCTCTAGACGATTTTAGCTAGTTTTGCTAAACACTTGTTCTTTGCTAACATTTTGAGAGACCCCGTCTCTTTGTTATATTCCGTACTTAGTTTGTAATATTTTGACACTCCTCGTATTTTCTACCTTGCATTTATAAAAGTTTTTAAAATACCGTATTTCCGCAAATTAACACACATTCTTGTATGTTTTATATTTCCGCATTCGCGAGGGTTGTCACATAAAATGTCTCTAAATTCGCACTATAATAATATCTCTAAGACTAATAATTACTCAGGATAACGAAATTGACATCTGATTTAAAATAGAGATATTTTGGATACCTTTAGACCACTTTTCAGATCTTGTCTGTATTAGAAGAAACAAATAGTAATCTCCGTTTTTACATTGTTTAAAGTGAGATACTAACATCCATATACTATTTATAGACGTAACGGGTTTATACGTTTTTACGTTTTTCGGGACAACTGGGACTTGAAATAAAATGTCTCTAAATTCCCACTTTAATATCTGTAAGACATATAATAATTACTCCGGATAACGAAATTGGCATCTGATTTGAAAAAAAGATTGTTTGGAGACCGTAAGACCATTTTTCAGACCTTGTCTGTATTAGAGGAAACAAGTAATAATCTCGTTTTTACGTTGTTTAAAGAGAGATACAAAAAATCAATTGCTATTTATAGACGTAACGGGTCTATAAAAAGCTTTAGGGAAAAAATATTTTTCGTTTTCGAATATCGCTGAAAACCGCTGATTTTGAAGATTATTATCCACGGTTTTCGGGACAACCAGGCCTTGAAAAAAAATGTCTCTAAATTCGAAGTGTAATATCTCTAAGACATATAATTATGACACAGGATAACGAAATTGTCATCTGATTTGAAAAAAAGATAGTTTGGAAACCATAAGACCACTTTTCAGACCTTGTCTGTATTAGAGGAAACAAGTAGTAATCTCGTTTTTACGTTGTTTAAAAAGGGATACTAAAAATAAATTGTTATTTATAGACGTAACGTGTCTTTAAACAACTTTAGGGATAAAATATTTTTGGATTCCGAATATCGCTAAAAACCGCTCATTTGGAAGATTATTATCCACGGTTTTCGGTACAACTGGGCCTTGAAATAAAATATTTTTAAATTTGCACTATAATATCTGTAAGACTAATAATTACTGAGGATAACGAAATTGAAATCTGATTTAAAATAGTGATATTTTGAAGACCTTAAGACCATCTTTTCAAACCTTATCTGTATTAGAGGAAACAAGTAATAATCTCAGTTTTTACGTTATTTAAAGAGGGATACTAATACAAAATTACTATATATTGACTTAATGTGTCTATAAATATCTTTAGGGATAAAATATTTTTAGTTTACGAATTTCGCTGAAACCGCTGATTTTTAAGGTTATTATCCACTATTTTCAGGACAACTGGGCCTTGAAATAGAATGTTTCTAAATTCGAACTTTAATATCTCTAAGACATATAATAATGAATCCGGATAAAGAAATTGGCATCTGATTCGAAATAAAGATGGTTTGGAGACCGTAAGACCACTTTGCAAACCTTGTCTGTATTTTAGGAAACAAGTAGTAATCTCGTTTTTACGTTGTTTAAAGAGGGATACTAAAAATCAATTGTTATTTATAGACGTAACGGGTCTATAAACACCTTTAGGGAAAAAATATTTTTGGTTTCCGAATATCGCTGAAAGCCGCTGATTTTGAAGGTTAATCCACGGTTTTCGGGACAACTGAGCCTTAAAAAAAATCTCTAAATTCGCAATGTAATATCTCTAAGACATATAATAATGACTCAGTATAACAAAATTGGCACCTAATTTAAAATAGAGATAGTTTGGAGACCTTAAGACCACTTTTCAGACCATGTCTGTATTAGAAGAAACAAGTAGTAATCTTCGTTTTTACGTTGTTTAAAGAAGGATACTAAAACCAATTGTTATTTATAGACGTAACGGGTCTATAAACACATTTTATTTATAGATGTAACAGGTCTATAACTACCTTTAGGGAAAAAATATTTTTGGATTCCAAATATCGCTGAAAACCGCTGATTTTAAAGGTTATTATTCTCGTTTTTCGGGACAACTGAGCCTCGAAATAAAATGTCTCTAAATTCGCACTGTAATATCTTTAAAACATATAATAATGACTCAGGATAACGAAATTGGCATCTGATTTGAATTAAAGATAGTTTGGATACCTTAAGACCACTTTTCAGACCATGTCTGTATTAGAAGAAACAAGTAGTAATCTCCGTTTTTAAGTTGTTTAAAGAAGGATACTAAAAATCAATTGCTATTTATAGACGTAACGGGTCTATAAACACATTTTATTTATAGATGTAACAGGTTTATAACTACCTTTAGGTAAAAAATATTTTTGGATTCCAAATATCGCTGAAAACCGCTGATTTTAAAGGTTATTATCCTCGTTTTTCTGGACAACTAGGCCTCGAAATAAAATGTCTCTAAATTCGCACTGTAATATCTTTAAGACATATAATAATGACTCGGGATAACGAAATTGGCATCTGATTTGAATTAAAGATAGTTTGGATACCTTAAGACCACTTTTAAGACCATGTCTGTATTAGAAGAAACAAGTAGTAATCTACGTTTTTACGTTGTTTAAAGAGGGATACTAACAACCAATTGCTATTTATAGACGTAACAGGTCTATAAACACCTATAGGGAAAAAATATTTTTGGTTACCGAATATCGCTGAAATCCGCTAATTTTGAAGATTATTTATTATCCACGATTTTCGGGACAACTTAGCCTTGAAATAAAATGTCTATAATTCGCACTATAATGACATCTAATTTGAAATAGAGATATTTTGGAGACCTTATGACCACTTGTAAGACCTTGTATGTATTAGAGAAAAAAAGTAATAATCTCTGTTTTTACGTTGTTTAAAGAGGGATGCTAACATCCAATTGCTATTTATAGACGTAAAATAGAGATATTTTGGAGACATTAAGACCACTTTTCAGACGTTGTCTGAATCAGAGAGAACAAGAAGTATTCTCTGTTTTTACGTTGCTTAAAGAGGAATACTAACATCCAATTGATATTTATAGACGTAACGTGTCTATAAATATCTTTAAGAAAAAAAGATATTTGATTTCTGAATATCGCTGAAAACATCTGATTTTCAAGGTTATTAATCACGTTTTTCGGGACAACTGGGCCTTGAAATAAAATGTCTCTAAATTCACTATTTAATATCTCTAAGACATATAATAATGACTCGTAATAAAGAAATTGGCATCTGATTTGAAATAAAGATAGTTTGGAGACCTTAAGACCATTTTTCAGAACTTGTGTGTATTAGAGGAAGCAAGTAGTAATCTCGTTTTTACGTTGTTTAAAGAGGTATACTAAAACCAATTGCTATTTCTAGACATAACGGGTCTATAAACACCTTTAGGGGAAAATTATTTTTGGTTTCCGAAAATTGCTGAAAACCGCAGATTTTGAAGGTTATTATCCACTGTTTTCGGGAGAACTAAGCCTTGAAATAAAATGTCTCTAAATTATCACTATAATATCTCTAACAATAATAATTACTTAGGATAACGAAATTGGCATTTGATTTAAAATAGTGATATTATGGAGACCGTAAGACCAATTTTCAAATCGTATCTGTATTAGAGAAATTAAGTAGTAATCTCTGTTTTTACGTTGTATAAAGAGGGATACTAACATCCAATTGCTATTTAAAGACGTAACGGGTCTATAAACATTTTTAGGGAAAAATTATTTTTGATTTATGAAAATGGTTGAAAACCGCAAATTTTGAAGGTTATTTATCCGCGGTTTTTGAGACAACTGGGCCTTGAAATAAAATGTCTCTAAATTCGCACTGTAATATCTCTAAGACATATAATAATGATTCAGGAAAACGAAATTGACATCTGATTTGAAATAAAGATAGTTTGGAGACCTTAAGACCACTTTTCAAACCTTGTCTGTATTAGAGAAAACAAGTAGTAACCTCTGTTTTTACGTTGTTTAGAGAGGGATACTAACATCCAATTTCTATTGATAGACGTAACGGGTTTATAAATACCTTTAGGGAAGAAAAAAATTTGGTTTCCGAATATCGCTGAAAACTCTGATTTTGAAAGTTATAATCCACGGTTTTCAAGACAACTGGGCCTTGAAACAAGATAGTTTGGAGACCGTAAGATCACTTTTCAGACCTTGTCTGTATTTGAGAAAACAAGTAATAATCTTCGTTTTTAAGTTGTTTAAAGAGGGATACTAACATCCAATTGTTATTTATAGACGTAACGGGTTTATAAATACCTTAAGGGATAAAATTTTTTTAGATTCCGAATATCTTTGAAAACCGTTGATTTTTAAATGTAATATCCACGGTTTTTGGGACAACTGGGCCTTGAAACAAGATAGTTTGGATACCTTAAGACCACTTTTCAGACCTTGTCTATATTAGAGGAAACAAGTAATAATCTCCGTTTTTACGTTGTTTAAATAGGGATACTAACATCCAATTTATATTTATAGACGTAACAGGTCTATAAATACCTTAAGGGAAAAATATTTTTAGATTCCGAATATCGCTGAAAACCACTGATTTTTAAAAGTAATATCCACGGTTTTCGGGACAACTGGGCCTTAAAAAAATTGTCTCTAAATTCGCACTATAATATCTCTAAGATATATAATAATAATGACTCGCGATAACAAAATTGACATATGATTTGAAATAAAGATATTTTGGAGACCTTAAAACCACTTTTCAGACCTTATCTATATAAAAGGAAACTAGAAATATTCTCAATTTTTACGTTGTTTAAAGAGAGATATTAACATGCAATTGCTATTTATAGACGTAACGGGTCTATAAATACCATTAGGAAAAAAATATTTTTGATTTCCGAATATCGCTGAAAACCGCTGCTTTTCAAGGTTATTATTCTCGTTTTTCGGGAAAACTGGGCCTCGAAATAAAATGTCTCTAAATTCGCACTGTAATATCATTAAGCCATATAATAATGACTCAGAATAACAAAATTGACATCTTATTTGAATTAAAGATAGTTTGGAGACCATAAGACCACTTTTCCGACCTTGTCTGTATTAGTGGAAACAAGTAGTAATCTCCGTTTTTACGTTGTTTAAAGAGAGATACTAAAACCAATTGTTGTTTATAGACTTAACGGGTCTATAAACACCTTTAGAGAAAAAATATTTTTGGTTTCCGAATATCGCTGAAAACCGTTAATTTTGAAGGTTATTATCCACGGTTTCCGGGACAACTAGTCCTTGAAATAAAATGTCTATAATTCGCACTTTAATATCTCTAAGACATATAATAATGACTCAGAATATTGAAATTGGCATCTGATTTGAAATAGAGTTATTTTGGAGACTTCAATATCACTTTTCAGACCTTGTATGTATTAGAGGAAACAAGTAATAATCTCTTTTTTTACGTTGTTTAAAGAAGGATACTAACATCCAATTGCTATTTATAAACGTAACGGGTCTATAAATATCTTTAATAAAAAATATTTTTGATTTCCGAATATCACTGTAAATCGATTGATTTTGAAGGTTATTATCCACCATTTTCAGGACAATTGGGCCTTGAAATAAAATGTCTCTAAATTCGCACGGTTATATCTCTAAGACATATAATAATGACTCAGCATAACGAAATTTGCATATGTTTTGAAATAAAGATTGTTTGGAGAATTTAGGACCACTTTTCTACAATTTTGGGTATTAGAGGAAACTTATACTATTCTTTGTTTTTACGTTGTTTAAAGAAAGAAACTAACATCCAATTAATATTTATATATGTAACAGGTCTATAACTAACTTTAGGGAAAAAATATTTTTGCATTCCAAATATCGCTGAAAACCGCTGATTTTAAAGATTATTATCCTCGTTTTTCGGGACAACTGGGTCTCGAAATAAAATGTCTCTAAATTCGCACTGTAATATCTTTAAGACATATAATAATGACTCAGGATAACGAAATTGGCATCTGATTTGAATTAAAGATAGTTTGGATACCTTAAGACCACTTTTCCGACCTTGTCTTTATTAGAGGAAACAAGTAATAATCTCCGTTTTTACGTTGTTTAAAGAGGAATACTAAAACCAATTGCTATTTATAGACTTAACGGGTCTATAAACACATTTAGGGAAAAAATATTTGTAGGTTTCCGAATATCGCTGAAAACCGCTAATTTTGAATGGTCCTTTAAATAAAATGTCTATAATTCGCACTATAATAAATCTCTAAGACATATATTAATGACTCAGAATAACGAAATTGGCATATGATTTGAAATAGAGTAATTTTGGAGACTTTAAAACCACTTTTCAGACCTTGTATGTATTAGAGTAAACAAGTAATAATCTCCGTTTTTACGTTATTTAAAGAGTGATACTAAAATCCAATTGATGTTTATAGACATAACGGGTCTATAAAACCTTTAGGGAAAAAAAATATTTGGTTTCCGAATATCGCTGAAAACCGCTGATTTTGAAAGTTATTATCCACGGTTTTCGGGACAACTGGGCCTTGAAACAAGATAATTTGGAGACCGTAAGACCAATTTTTCAGACCTTGTCTGTATTAGAGAAAACAAGTAATAATCTCCGTTTTTAAGTTGTTTAAAGAGAGATACTAACATCCAATTGCTATTTATAGACGTAACGGGTCTATAAATACCTTAAGGGAAAAATATTTTTAGATTCCGAATATTTCTGAAAACCACTGATTTTTAAAGGTAATATCCACGGTTTTAGGGACAATTGGTCCTTTAAAAAAATGTCTATAAATTCGCACTGTAATATCTCTAAGACATATAATAATGACTCGGGATTACAAAATTGATATCTGATTCGAAATAAAAATATTTTGGAGACCTTAAGAGCACTTTTCAGACCTTGTCTATAACAAAGAAAACTAGAAATATTCTCTATTTTTACGTTGTTTAAAGAGAAATACTAACATGCAATTACTTTTTATAGACGTAACGGGTCTATAAATACCTTTAGGAAAAAAATATTTTTGATTTCCGAATATCGCTGAAAACCGCTGCTTTTCAAGGCTATTATCCTCGTTATTCGGGACAACTGAGACTAGAAATAAAATGTCTCTGAATTCACACTGTAATATCATTAAGACTTATAATAATGACTCAGGATAACGAAATTGACATCTAATTTGAGTTAAAGATAGTTTGGAGACCATAAGACCACTTTTCCGACCTTGTCTGAATTAGTGGAACAAGTAGTAATCTCCATTTTTACGTTGTTTAAATAGGGATACTAAAAACTAATTGCTATTTATAGACTTAACGGGTCTATAAACACCTTTAGGGAAAAAATATTTTTTGTTTCCGAATATCGCTGAAAACCGCTAATTTTGAAAATTATTATCCACGGTTTCCGGGACAACTGGTCCTTGAAATAAAATGTCTATTATTCGCACTATAATATCTCTAAGACATATAATAATGACTCAGAATAACGAAATTGACATCTGATTTGAAATAGAGTTATTTTGGAGACTTCAAGACCACTTTTCAGACCTTGTATGAATTAGAGGAAACAAAAAATAATCTCCGTTTTTACATTGTTTAAAGAGGGATACTAACATCCAATTGCTGTTTATAGACGTAACGGGTCTATAAATACCTTTAGGAAAAAAATATATTTGGTTTCCGAATATTGCTGAAAACCGCTGATTTTCAAGGTTATTATCCACAGTTTTCGGGACAACTGGGCCTTGAAATAAAATGTCTCTAAATTCGCATTTTAATATCTATAAGACATATAATAATGACTCAGGATAACGAAATTGACATCTCACTTGAAATAAATATAATTTGGAGACCTTAAGACAACTTTTCATACGTTGTTTTTATTAGAAGAAACAAGTAGTATTCTCTGTTTTTACATTGTTTAAAGAGGGATACTAACATCCAATTGCTATTTATAAACGTAACGAGTCTATAAATATCTTTAGTAAAATATGTTTTTGGTTTCCGAATATCACTGTAAATCGGTTGATTTTGAAGGTTATTATCCACCATTTTCAGGACAACTGTGTCTTGAAATAAAATGTCTCTAAATTCGCACGGTTATATCTATAAGACATATAATAATGACTCAGGATAACGAAATTTGCATATGTTTTGAAATAAAGATAGTTTGGAGAATTTATGACCACTTTTCAGACATTGTGTGTATTAGAAGAAACATGTAGTATTCTCCGATTTTACGTTGTTTAAAGAGGGATACTAACATCCAAATACTATGTAGTATTCTCGAACTATATTATCTCTAAGACATAAGATAATGACTCAGGATAACGAAATTGACATTTTACTTGAAATAAAGATAATTTGGAGACCTTAAGACGACTTTTTAGACCTTGTATGTATTAAGAGAAACAAGTAGTAGTATTCTCCGTTTTTACGTTGTTTAAAGAGGGATACTAACATCCACTTTCTATTTATAGACGTAACGGGTCTATAAATACCTTTAGGGAAGTTAAAAATTATTTTTTGATTCCGAATATCGCTGAAAACCGCTTATTTTAGAGGTTATTATCCACGGTTTTTGGGACAACTGGGATTTGAAATAAAATGTCTCTAAATTCTCACTGTAATATCACTAAGACATATAATAATGACTCAGGATAACGAAATTGACAACGGAATTGAAATAAAAATATTTTGGAGACCTTAATACCAATTTTCAGACCTTGTCTTTATTGGAGAAAAAAGTAGTATTCTTTGTTTTTACGTTGTTTAAAGAGGGATACTAATATTCAATTGCTATTCATAGACGTAACGGGTCTATAAATACCTTTAGGGAAACAATATTTTTGGTTTCCGAATATCGCTGAAAACCGCTGATTTTGAAGGTTATTATCCACGGTTTTCGGGACATCTGGTCCTTGAAACAAGATAGCTTGGAGACTGTAAGACCACTTTTCAGACCTTGTCTATATTAGAGGAAACAAGTAATAATCTCCGTTTTTAAGTCGTTTAAAGAGAGATATTAACATCCAAATACTATTTATAAACGTAACGGGTCTTTAAATACCTTAAAGGAAAAATAATTTTAGATTCCGAATATCGCTGAAAACCGCTGATTTTTAAAGGTAATATTCACGGTTTTTGGGACAACTGGGTCTTGAAACAAGATAGTTTGGATACCTTAAGACCACTTTTCAGACCTTGTTTGTATTAGAGGAAACAAGTAATAATCTCCATTTTTACGTTGTTTAAATAGGGATACTAACATCCAATTTCTATTTATAGACGTAACTGTGACAATCCTCGCGAATGCGGAAATAAAACATAACAAGCATGTGATTTATATAGCGAAAAATACGATATTTTTGAAACTTTTTACATGCAAGATAGAAATACGAGGAATGTCAAATAATTACAAACAAAATAGAATATACTACAAAGAGACGAAGTCTCTCAAAATGTTAACCAATATCAAAGTGATTAGCAACTAGCTAATCAACGTCTAGAGGTGTTTCATCCAGGGACAACGCCCGCTAGCTCACACCCGAACCCAAAATACCACAAGCAAAAAGCCATCCAATCAAGCAACCTGTTTATCCATGAAAAACATGAACGCCACAGTCAGTGGGGAGTAACTTCGGGTTCTCCCAGCCATATTACATTAAACGTACATAAAAAGAAATACGAAAGTAGAAGCATGCATATATGAATATACATGTAAAATACGATAAGGATAAATAGGCAATTCAATATATAAGGATAAGAGCATATGAAGTACAAATCCGAATCCATCATATTATACAAAGACTCGGGGAAGACACTCTTAGGCAACCGAATACGCTCACTAGGGCTTGCATCTCACCGTTAACGGTATAAGTTTGATAAGATTGAGACTCGACAAACAATCCATGCCAATCGTCTATTTCATGCAAGAGTTCAACTCAATGATCACATATAATTCAACTTACAAACAACTGTCCAATCATACAAATATAACAACATATTCTCTCACGGTAAATGACACGCACTAGCATCATGTACAATAGCAAGACAAGCCAATGGAAGCTCACGGAATAAGACATTTCCCGGAACCGTATACGATAAGACGTTTCGTATACTCATGACCTAGACAAACAAGTTCACAGGATAAGACGTTTCCCGGAATCATGTACGATAAGACGTTTCGTACACACAAGACTCTAATCCTCTCGGTAGGACGACGATAATAATACGGTCCTATTCTAAACCTGACCAGACTCTCGGAATAAGACATGTTCCGATTCGACATGTGGTAAGACGTTCCACATCCAAGACTCGATCATACAAAGACGTCGAGTACCCCAAATTCGGTAAACCACACGAAAGAGGCGGAAAGATATCTATAGTCAAAATTCAAGCTAGTACGCTACATGCAATTGTTGGGGCCAGTGTCCTCCACAGTTAGTGCAATAACATAAATAAATCTCTGTAGGTTCACAGGGTATACTTTGTATTGTAATCAGTTGATTAACGTTTATCGATAACGGTTGGCTTGCTAGATAAGTTTGACGTTATCGTCATACAGATGGCGGTGATCAACTGGTCCCTAAAAGTCACACCTAAAGGATGTGATTGAGAGATGTGATTATTTGAGAAAATAATCATATTGATGCCTTATTAAATGACTAAAAGGTTAGTCGGTGTTTTTGACTAAAAGGTTAGTCAATGTGATGATGATATGATTATTTAATAATGATTAAATAAAGTTAGCTGAGACGAATTAACTGTAATTCGTAAAATTGAATATAAAATGTTATATTTAATTGTTGTATATAATGTAAGCTAATTAAACATAAACCGTTATAATTAATTGGCAAATTATAAATATACGGATATTTATAATTAATGTTGTATTATAATGTCGGTCCTTGACAAATGACGATTATAATATATTACATTATATTGGAAGCTAAAATGACCGGAAAAAGTGTCCAGATACACTCGGGTTTTTCCGGTCAATGGGTAGTTATTTGAGGAGACTAAATCTCCTCATAAATAACCTAGGTGTGCCGTGAAGGAAGAGTGTGAAAAGAAAATTCTAACCTAATTTTCTACTCTCTCTCAATTGTGCCTCCATCACTCAAAATCACAAAAACCTAAAAGTTAACTGTAACTTTTAATCATCTTTCTAGCAAAAGAAAGGGCATATCTCGATCTATCTTGGGTGAGACGATTAGGAGGATATCTACTTTGATATCTGTTCTTAGGCCGAATTTTGCTAGGACCAAAGGTTAAATTCGCTTTCTCTATATTTTATATCGTTTTCGTATTAATGACTTGCAATTCATATTATATAATTTTGTTATAATCCTAATTTCTAAGGGGATGTAAACAGTTATTTCCCACAGCAATGACACCACCTCGCAAGGATACACCATTTGACGGCCGGGTCGATCAACGCATTGCGTTCGCCTCCTAACAACGTCGTCATATCCCCACTAAACAAATGCACAACGGCATCACGGTTACACTTCAACGGTCCGACATTTAAGTCTAACGGTTATAAAGTATGACCGGGGAATGAGAGTTCAAAACACTGAACAATAAGTGCTCACATTAAATACATAAGGTAAAACCGACTCAAAGTGAGACATACCAAAAACCATCACAAAACATGAGAATAGGGAATTATATAAACTTTACTATGATAAGAATGAATCAATACATGATACATAAGCATTAGAACAAGTTTATGAAGCATAATGAATAAAAACATAAATCACCTCTCCAAAACAACGTTGTTTGGAAACCAACTAAAACAAGGGTCCACTTCAAACGATCATAACTAGAGTTCTAGACATGCAAATGCAAAAATGCCAAATGGAGGTGATAACTTGTCCTCTTACGGTTCCAACGGGATGTCACAAGCCCAAAACAAGCAAGTAACGAAGGAGATATGATCATTTTACGAAAAGGGGTCAGTGCAGGAAAAATGCAGTCGGCAGCGAGTAACGCAGCCAGCGTCCCACGACGCAGCCAGCGTCCCACGACGCAGCCAGCGTCCTTCACGGGATTCAGGCACGAACAAAACCAAACATGTTATCAACCAAAAATCCTCATTTATCATCACAAACCATTAATTCTCATATCAATTAACAACTAACAACAACCATCATCAACAACACAATTTCTATGATTACTAATCCTAATCTAAATACGATTACTAACATAGAAAACACATAAAACACGTAAATGATATCGAGTAACCCTTCACCGTTACCTTTACGCGTCTTCAAACGATTTCTAAATCTTCCTAGTCTCCACCTACAATTAGATAATAAAAGATGAATATAATTCACCTTTGAGAAAGACGGATAAATTGAAATGCGAGAAAGACGGTAATTTTATTACCAATACGGATAGAGGAAGATGAGAGGGGAAGAATAAGACGAACTTACGTGAATTTGAGCGAGAAACGAAGGAGTTATGACGATTATAAGACGGATCAAAAATGGAGGCAAGGTTTTGATTTGGGTTTCTTAGTGATGAAGAAAAGTTGAGTTGTGAGAATGAAATAGGTTAGGAGTAGTATGAGGGAGTATGAAGGAAAAAGTCAAGAAAAAGTCAAAGTCGCCTTAAGACGGGATTCACATGAAATCTCGCGGAAAATCCAAATACGGACTCGGAAATTCTAACTTCGACACGGAAAATTTAATTCTAAACTAAAACTAAATTTCCCTGAAAAGTATCCGTCAAATATTTTTACTGTTAAAATAGGGTACATTTGCGGGTGTTATAGTAACGGGTCTATAAATACCTTAAGGAAAAATATTTTTAGATTTCGAATATTGCTGAAAACCGCTGATTTTAAAGGTAATATCCACGATTTTCGGGACAACTAGGGCTTAAAAAAATGTCTCTAAATTTGCACTGTAATATCTCTAAGACATATAATAATGACTCGGGATAACAAAATTGACATCTGATTTGAAATAAAGATATTTTAGAGACCTTAAGACCACTTTTCATCAACAATCAATATTCATCATCAACAATCATCAAATAACAACAATCATCATCCATAACATGAATCCTAAGCTTCTAATCGTATTCTAAATACGATTTCTAGCATATAAAGCATGTAAAACACGTAAATGATATCGAGTAACCCTTCACCGTTACCTTTACGCGTCTTTAATCGATTCTAAACCTTCCTAATCTCCACCTACATACAATTAGATAATAAAAGACGAATATCATTCACCTTGAGAAAGACGGATAATTTAAAAAGCGAGAAAGACGCTAATTTTATTACCAATACGGATAGAGGAAGCTAAGAGGAGAAGAATAAGACGAACTTACGTGAATTTGAGCAAGAAATGAAGACGTAGCGATCATCTTAAGATCGATCAAGGAAGGGGGTTTAGGTTTTGGTGGTTTGATCAGGAAGAAGGAGATGTTGAATTGTGTTGTGAAAGAAAATAGGTTAAGTGGTAGTATGATATGTATAAGGAAAAAGTCAACAAAAGTCAAAGACGGCTCAAGACGGGTTTTTCTTGAAATCTCGCGGAAATTCCAAATACGAACTCGGAAATTCTAAATTCGACACGGAAAATTAAATTCTAAATTAAAACTAAATTTCGCTGAAAAGTGTCCGTAAAATATTTTCACTATAAAAATAGGGTACATTTGCGGGTGTTACATCCAAATTATCTTTATTTCAACTCAGATGTCAATTTCGTTATTCTGAGTCATTATTATATGTCTTAGAGATATTAAAGTGCGAATTTAGAGACATTTTATTTCAATGCCCAGTTGTCCCGAAAAACGTGGATAATAACCTTGAAAATCAACAGTTTTCAGCGATATTCGGAAACCAAATATATTTTTTTTCCTAAAGGTATTTATAGACCTGTTACATCTATATATAAATAACAATTGAATGTTAGTATTCCTCTTTAAGCAACGTAAAAACTGAGAATACTTGTTTCCTCTAATACGGACAATGTCTGAAAAGTGGTCTTAATGTCTCCAAAATATCTGTATTTCAAATCAGATGCCAATTTCGTTATCATGTGTCATTATTATATGCCTTAGAGATATTACAGTGCGAATTTCCCGATAACCGTGGATAATAACCTTAAAAATTAGCGGTTTTCAGCGATATCCGGAATTCAAAAATATTTTTTCCCTAAAGGTATTTATAGACCCGTTACGTCTATAAATGAAAAATGGATGTTAGTATGCCACTTTAAACAACGAAAAAACGGATATTCCTACTTGCTTCCTCTAATACAGATAAGATTTGAAAAGTGGTCTTAAGGTCTCCAAAATATATCTATTTTATATCAGATGCCAATTTCGTTATCCTAAGTCATTATTATATGTCTTAGAGATATTATAGTCTGAATTTAAGACATTTTATGTTAAGGCCCAATTGTCCAAAAAACCGTGGATAATAACCTTCAAAATCAGCGGTTTTCAGTGCTATTCGGAAACCAAAAATAATTTTTCCCTAAAGTTGTTTATAAACCCGTTAAGTCTATAAATAGCAATTGGTTTTATTATCCCTCTTTAAACAACGTAAAAACGGAGATTACTACTTGTTTCCTCTAATACAGACAAGGTTTAAAAAGTAGACTTAACTCTTAAGGTCTCCAAACTATCTTTATTTCAAATCAGATGTCAGTTTCGTTATCCTGAGTCATTACTATATAATTTAGAGATATTACACTGCGAATTTAGGGACATTTTTTTTAAGGCCCAGTTGTCTCGAAAACATTGGATAATAACCTTCAAAATCTGCGGTTTTCAGCGATTTTCGGAAACCAAAAATAATTTTTCCCTAATGGTGTTTATGGACCTGTTAAGTCTATAAATAGGAATTGATTTTTAGTATCCTTCCTTAAACAACGTAAAAACGGAGATTACTACTTGTTTACTCTAATACAGACAAGGTTTGAAAAGTGGTCTTAAGGTCTCCAAACTATCTTTATTTCAAATAAGATGCCAATTTCGTTATCCGGAGTCGTTTATATGTCTTAGAGATATTTAAGTGCGAATTTAGAGACATTTTTTTTCAAGACACATTTGTCCTGAAAATCGTGGATAATATCCTTAAAAATCAGCGGTTTTCAGCAAAATTCGGAAACCAAAAATATGTTTTCCCTAAAGGTAATTATAGACCCGTTACGTCAATAAATTGCAATTGTGTGTTAGTATCCCTTTTTAAACAACGTAAAAACGGAGATTACTACTTGTTTCCTCTAATACAGATAAAGTTTGCAAAGTGGTCTTAACTCTTAAGGTCTCCAAACTATTTTTTTTTTAAATCATTTGCCAATTTCGTTATGCTGAATCATTATTATATGTCTTTGAGATATTACACTGCGAATTTAGAGACATTTTTTTTCAAGGCCCAGTTGTCCCGAAAATCGTGGATAATATAACCTTCAAAATCAGCTATTTTCAGCGATATTCGGAAACCAAAAATATTTTTTCACTAAAGGTGTTTATAGACCTGTTACGTCTATAAATAGCAATTGATTTTTAGTATCCCTCTTTAAACAACGTAAAAACGAGATTACTACTTGTTTCCTCAAATATAAACAAGGTCTGAAAAGTGGTCTTACGGTCTCCAAACTATCTTTATTTCGAATCAGATGCCAATTTCGTTTCCGGAGTCATTATTATATGTCTTAGAGATATTAAAGTTCGAATTTAGAAACATTATAATTCAATGCCCAGTTGTCCTGAAAATCGTGGATAATAACCTTAAAAATCAGCGGTTTCAGCGAAATTCGGAAACCAAAATTATATTTTCCCTAAAGGTATTTATAGACCCGTTACGTCAATATATAGCAATTTTATATTAGTATCCATCTTTAAACAACGTAAAAACGGAGATTACTACTTGTTTCCTCTAATACATATAAGGTTTGAAAATGTGGTCTTAAGGTCTCCAAAATATCACTATTTTAAATCAGATGTAAATTTCGTTATCCTTAGTAATTATTAGTCCTAGAGATATTATAGTGCGAATTTAGAGACATTTTATTTCAAGGCCAAGTTGTCCCGAAAAACGTGGATAATAATATTCAAAATCGGCGGTTTTCAGCGATATTCGGAAACCAAAAATAGTTTTTCCCTAAAGGTATTTATAGACCCGTTACGTCTATAAATAGTAATTGACTTTTAGTATCCCTCCTTAAACAACGTAAAAACGAGATTACTACTTGTTTCCTCTAATACAGACAAGGTCTGAAAAGTGGTCTTATGATCTCCGAACTATCTTTATTTCAAATTAGATGCAAATTTCGTTATCCTGAGTCATTATTATATGTTTTAGAGATATTAAAGTGCGAACTTAGAGACATTTTATTTCAAGGCCTAGATGTCCCGAAAACCGTGGATAAATAACCTTTAAAATGAATGGTTTTCAGCGATAATCGGAATTCAAAAATATTTTTTCCCTAAAGGTATTTATAGACCCGTTACGTCTACAAATAGCAATTGGATGTTAGTATCCCTCTTTAAACAACGTAAAAACGGAGATTACAACTTGTTTCCTCTATTACAGACAAGGTCTCAAAAGTGGTCTTAAGGTATCCAGAATATCTCTATTTTAAATCAGATTCGAATTTCGTTATCCTGAGTAATTATTATATGTCTTAGAGATATTTAGAGACATTTTATTTCAAGGCCCAGTTGTCCCGAAAAACGTGGATAATAACCTCGAACATCAGCGGTTTTCAGCGATATTTGAAAACCAAAAATATTTTTCCCTAAAGGAATTTATACACCCGTTACATTTAGAAATAGCAATTGGATGTTAGTATCCCTTTTTAAACAACGTAAAATTGGAGAATTCTACTTGTTTCCCCTAATTAATACAAGGTCTGAAAAATGGTCTAAAGGTATCCAAATTATCTTTATTTCAAGTAAAATGCCACTTTCATTATCCTGAGTCATTATTATTTGTCTTAGAGATATTATAGTGCGAATTTAGAGACATTTTATTTCAAGGCCCAGCGGTCCCGAAAACCGTGGATAATAATAATTAATAACCTTTAAAATCAGCGGTTTTCAGCGATATTCGGAATGCAATAATATTTTTTCCCTAAAGGTGTTTATAGACTCGTTAAGTCTATAAATACCAACTGGTTTTAGTATCCCTCTTTAAAATCCATAAAAACAGATATTACTACTTGTTTTTTCTAATACAGACAAAGTTTGAAAAGTTGTCTTAACTCTTAAGGTCTCCAAACTAACTTTATTTCAAACGAGGTGTTAATTTCGTTATACTGAGTCATTATAATATGTCTTAGAGATATTACACTGCGAATTTAAAGACATTTTTTTTCAAGGCCAGTTGTCCTGAAAACCGTGGATAAACCTTCAAAATCAGCGGTTTTCAGCGATATTCGAAAATCAAAAATATTTTTTCCTTAAAGGTGTTTATAGATCCGTAACGTCTATAAATAGCAATTGGTTTTAGTATACCTCTTTAAACAACGTAAAAACGGAGAATACTACTTGTTTCCTCTAATACATACAAGGTCTAAAAAGTGGCCTTAAGGTCTCTAAATTATCTTTATTTCAATTGATATGTCAATTTTGTTATCCTGTGTCATTATTATATGTCTACAGATATTACAGTTCTAATTTAGAGACATTTTATTTCAAGGCCCAGTTGTTGTATGTTTCTTAAACTCAATATTAGACATTTCTAATATCATATTACAATTAGTTTACTCATTAAACTAAATGCATCTTATGCATGCATAACAAAACAATACAAAATAAGAAGTAACATTTTCCTTACATTGATTTATAATGATTTTGGGCACAAAATAGGACTCCTTCCTACTTTGTTCTTGAGCTTAAATATATGAGGATGAACTCCAAGTTCTTAGTATAAGAATACTACTCTAAGTTGCAACCAAGACTATCCTTAATCTCTACAAAATACTACACTAGTATATAAATGTAGTATCCCTTAAAAATCATCTAATAAGTCATATTACTACACTAGTATATTATTAGAGAAATATGAACTCAAGTTTTTGTGGAAAACTTCTCTAAGTTTTCTTCTTGTGAGATAAGTAAATTTTAGAGAGATAAGTATGTTCAAAACTTATGAGATGAATGAATGAAATAAGGAGAAAAATCTCCTTACTATGTAAGCCATGACCGGCCATACGACATGGGGAAGGGTGGGTGCCTTTTGCAATTGTTCTTAACAAGGCAATAGACTTAGGGCTAGTCTTAGGTAGGTTATGATTATGTTTTAATTCTTAATGAGAACAATAATCAACACCTAAACACTACCCTATCTACCCCAAAACCGGTGCATCATATGTAAAATGGATTCCATTTTATTTTTGTGATTTTGTCATTTGTCACATATGTGACATGTGACATGTAACATGTAATCTTTGCTTATAAATGTACATTTAACTAATTTAAACGCAATTTCATAACAAATAAATTAGACTTAACATTTTAAGTCACATTTTATAATTACATGTAAATAAAATGGGTCATCTCATATTTGGTTAATATAATCTACAACAATTTGTAATTATAATCGACCAATTTTGCTTATCTCAAATGTTTCATAAACATAATGCATTCTTAGTAATATAATAATTAAATTACTAAAATGAATCTTATTTAATCATATTACAATAAGATATATTTCTCACTTACAATTTAAACTTGGTTCAATTTAAGGGATTAATTAATCTGTATCACTATACAATTAATTAATGTATAATATTGGGGGATTGTCCTTTAGGTGTGACTTCAAGGGATCAACTGATCACCACCGTCATACGACTGTAACGTCAAACTCAATTGAGCCAATCGTTACCGATTTATGTTGACCAGTTGATTATAATATTCATCATCCCTTTTGTATTCTTATTATTGAGATTTAATTATGTGATCGCACTATTGTTGAGGACACTTACTCCAACAGTTGTCCCGAAAACCGTGGATAATAACTTTTAAAATCAGCGGTTTTCAGCGATATTCGGAATCCAAAAATATTTTTTCCCTAAAGTTATTTATAGACCCGTTATGTCTATAAATAGCAATTGGATGTTAGTATCGCTCCTTAAACAAAGTAAAAACGGAGAATACTACTTGTTTTCTCTAATATAGACAAGGTCTGAAAAGTGGTCTTAAGGTCTCCAAATTATCTTTATTTCAAGTGAGATGCCAATTTCATTATCTTGAGTCGTTATTATATGTCTTAGAGATATTACATTTCGAATTTAGAGACATTTAGTTTCAAGGCCCAGTTGTCCTGAAAACCGTGGATAATAACCTTTAAAATCAGCGTTTTTCAGCGATATTCGGAATCAAAAAATATTTTTTCCTTAAAGGTATTTATAGACCCGTTACGTCTAAAATAGCAATTGGATCTTAGTAACCCTCTTTAAACAACGTAAAAACGGAGAATACAACTTATTTCCTTTAATACACATAATGTCTAATAAATGGTCCTAAGAACTCCAAACTATCTTTATTTCAAATCAGATGCAAATTTTGTTATCCTGAGGGTCATTATTATAAGTCTATCTTAGTGATATTACAGTCCGAATTTTGAGACATTTAATTTCAAGGCCTAGTTGTCCCGAAAATCATGGATAATATAACTTTGAAAATCAGCGATTTTTAGCGATATTCGGAAACAAAATTTTTTTTCCCTAAATGTATTTTTAGACCCGTTACGTCTATAAATAACCATTGGTTTTAGTATCACTCTTTAAACAACGTAAAAACGAATATTATTACTTGTTTCCTTTGATACAGACATGGTTTGAAAAGTGGTCATTAGGTCTCCCAACTATCTTTATTACAAATCGGATGCAAATTTTGTTACCCTGAGTCATTATTATAAGTCTTAGAGATAATACAGTGCAAATATAGAGACATTTTATTTCAAGGTCCAGTTGTCTCGAAAACCGTAGATAATAACTTTCAAAATCAGCGGTTTTCAGCGATATTCGGAATTCAAAAATATTTTTTCCCTAAAGGTATTTATAGACCCGTTACGTCTATAAATAGCAATTGGATGTTAGTATCCCTCTTTAAAGAACGTAAAAACAGATAATACTACTTGTTTCCTCTAATACAGACAAGGTCTGAAACGTGGTCTTAAAGTCTCCAAATTATCTTTATTTCAAGTGAGATGTCAATTTCGTTATCCTTAGTCATTATTATTTGCTAAGAGATATTACAGTGCAAATTAAGAGACATTTTATTTCAAGGCCCAGTTGTCCCGAAAACCGTGGATAAATAACCTTGAAAATTACCTGTTTTCATCGATATTCGGACTCCAAAAATACTTTTTCCCTAAAGGTATTTTTAGACCTGTTACGTCTATAAATATTAATTGGATGTTAGTATTCCTCTTTAAACAACGTAAAAATGGAGAATAATACTTGTTTCCTCTATTACATACAAGGTCTGAAAAGTGGTCTTAAGATCTCCAAATTATCTTTATTTCAAGTGAGATGCCAATTTCGTTATCCAGTGTCGTTATTATATGTATTAGAGATATTACAGTTCGAATTTAGAGACATTTTATTTCAAGGCCCAGTTGTCCCGAAAACCGTGGATAATAACCTTTAAAATCAGCGCTTTTCAGCGATATTCGGAATTCAAAAATATTTTTTCAATTCCATAAAGGTATTTATAAACCCTTTACGTCTATAAATAGAAATTGGATGTTAGTATCCCTCTTTAAACAAGGTAAAAACGGAAAATACTACTTGTTTTCCCTAATACATACAAGGTCTGAAAAGTGGTTTTATGGTCTTCAAATTATCTTTATTTTAAGTAAATTGTCAATTTCGTTATCCTGAGTCTTAGATATCTTTGAGATATTATATTGCGAAATTAGAGACATTTTATTACAAGGACCAGTTGTCCCGAAAACCGTGGAAAATAACCTTGAAAATCAACGGTTGTGACAACCCTCGCGAATGCGGAAATATAAAACATAGAAGCATGTGAATTATATAGCGGAAAATACGGTATTTTAAAAACCTTTATACATGCAAGATAGAAAAATACGAGGAGTGTCAAAATATTACAAACTAAATAAAAATACCACAAGAGACGTAGTCTCTCAAAGTGTTAACAAAAGACAAAGTAATTAGCAACTAGCTAAACAACGTCTAGAGGTGTTTCATCCAGGGACAACGCCCGCTAGCTCACACCCGAACCCAAAATAGCATAAGCAAAAAGCCATCCATGCAAGCAACCTGTTCATTCATGAAAAACATGAACGCCACAATCAGTGGGGAGTAACTCCGGGTTCTCCCAGCCATATCACATTAAACGTACATATAAGGAAATACAAAAGTAAAATCATGCATATATAGATATACATGTGAGATACGATAAGAATAGATAGGCAATTCTATAGATAATGATAAGATCATGTGGAAATCAAATCCGAACCATCATGTATTCAAAGACTCGGGAAAGACACTCTTAGGCAATCGAATACGCTCACTAGGGCTTAATATCACCGTTAGCGGAATATACTTGATAAGATAGAAACTCGACATATAAACCACGTCAATCATCGAATTCATGCAAGAGTCCAACTCAACGTTCACATATAATTCAACTTACAAACAACCGTCCAATCATACAAATATAACAACATATTCTCTCACGGTTAATGGCACGCACTAGCATCATGTACAATAGCAAGACAAGTCAATGGAAGTCCACATGATAAGACGTTTCCCTGAACCGTATACGATAAGACATTTCGTATACTCATGACCTAGACAAACAAGTTCACGGGATAAGACGTTTCCCGGAATCATGTACGATAAGAAGTTTCGTACACACAAGACTCTAATCCTCTCGGTAGGACGACGATAATAATACGGTCCTAGTCTAAACCTGGCCAGACTCTCGGAATAAGACATTTCCCGATTCGACATGTGGTATGACGTTCCACATCCAAGACTCGAACATACAAAGACGTCGAGTACCCCAAATTCGGCTAAACCACACGAAAGAGGCGGAAAGAGATCTATAGTCAAAATTCAAGCTAGTACGCTACATGCAATGACACCACCTCGCAAGGATACAACATTTGACGGCCGGGTCGATCAACGCATTGCGTTCGCCTCCTAACAACGTCGTCATATCCCCACTAAACATGCATACAAGCATCAAGGATACACACCATCGCTCCGACATTCCAGTCTAACGAGTATAAGGGTGTAGCCGGGAAATGAGAGTTCATAGCACAAATCATTAGTGCTCAAATCATAACATATGTAAAACCGACTCAAAAGAGGGATATACCAAAAACCGTCACAAAACATGAAAATAGGGAATCATAAAAGTTCAAATATGATAAACATGAGTAAATACATGATACATAAGCATTAGAACAAGTTTGTGAAGCATAATGAATAAAAACATAGATCACCTCTCCAAAACAACGTTGTTTGGAAACCAACGAAAACAAGGGTCCACTTCAAACGGTCATAACTAGAGTTCTAGACATGGTAATGCATAAATTCTAAGTGGAGGTGATAGCTTATCCTCTTACGGTTCCAACGAGATGTCATACGCCCAAAACAAGCAAGTAACGAAGGAGATATGATCATTTTACGAAAAGGGGTCAGTGCAGGAAAAATTCTGTTGGCAGCGGGTGACGCGGCCTGCGTCCTACGACGCAGCCTGCGTCCCCCAACGCAGCCTGCGTCCTTCACGGGATTCAAGGACGAACAAAAATCAACATGTTATCAACAACAAAAAACCTCATTTATCATTACAAATCATCAATTCTCATATCAATTAACAACTAACAACATCCATCAACAACAATACAAGTCATAAGCTTACTAACCATAATCTACATACGGTTTCTATCCTAGAGATCACATAAAACACGTAAATGATATCGAGTAACCCTTCACCGTTACCTTTACGCGTCTTTAATCGATTACTAAGCTTTCCTAGTAGTCTCCACCTACAAGTAGGTAATAAAAGATGAATATATTTCACCTTGAGAAAGACGGATAATATAAAAAGCGAGAAAGACGATGATTTTAATATCAAAACGGATAGAGGAAGGTAATTGGAGAAGAATGAGACAAACTTACGTGAATTCTATCAAGGAACGAAAGAGCTAGGATGATTCAAAGATCGAAAAATGCTATGGAGGCAAGGGTTTGATTTCTTAAGGAGGAAGAAAAGTTTTGGTTTGTGTTGAAATGAATTAGGTTAAGGTTAGAAGGGAGTATAAGTAAAGGGTGAGTCGGAAAAGTCAATGAAAGTCAAAGGTGGCTCAAAAGTCAAGAAAAGTCAAAGACGACTTAAAATTCAAGAAAACTCAAAGACGACTTAAAATTCAAGAAAAATCAAAGACGACTTAAAAGTCAAGAAAAGTCAAAGACGACTTAAAATTCAAGAAAAATCAAAGACGACTTAAAAGTCAAGAAAAGTCAAAGACGACTTAAAAGTCAAGAAAAGTCAAAGACGACTTAAAAGTCAAGAAAAGTCAAAGACGACTTAAAAGTCAAGAAAAGTCAAACTCGCCTTAAGACGGGATTCTCATGGAATCTCGCGGAAATTCCAAATACGAAATCGGAAATTCTAAATTCGACTCGAAACTTTAAATTCTAAATTAAAACTTAAATTTGCTGAAAAGATTTCGTAAAATATTTCTACTAGAAAAATAGGGTACATTTCCGGGTGTTACAATCACCCCTCCTTTTAAAAAGTTTCGTCCTCGAAACTTGAGAGTAGAAAACAAAAGTATCAAGGACAAGAATCGGTTTTAATAAATTAACAAGAAAGCTTTTACAAGGAAACATTTATGAAAAGAGGTTCTTCTCGAAAAAGGGTTTAAGGAGAATTTTCATAAGTGTGAGGCACCAACACCCGTAATTTTTACGAATCAAAAGCGTGCCCCGTTTCGCGAACTGAGAACTCTAATTATCCAAAGCAAATAAAGGTCGAAATAGTGAAATCGAAATTCAAAACAAACTTTAGTAAGTGCAGGACTAGTTTCCAGACGTCTCCAATAACAAGTCCAAACATCCAACCAAACGCAAAATCCAAATATAAAAGCGAAAGAAATCTATTTTCTCCAAAAGAGGGTACAAAATCCATCTTTAGACTCCTTTGAAAAGTTAAATTAGAAATACAATATGATAATTTGAAGGTTTTCTCAAAGATAAAATCAAATAACAATACATTACACGTACATAGAGCGAGTCGCACATCTCACACACAATTGAGGGTAACAACATAAATACAAAACACGCAAAAACGAAACAAATTGAACTCTTATGGATAGGAAGATCGCGATGAAGTCGGCAGGAAGATCTACAAGAATTCGACATCACAAATCTCTACTAATAAACTAGATCCTCAAGAGAAGGCAATTTACCCAATTTGCAACTCATCATTTTCGATCATCAGAATTTCTACAAAAATATTCCATAATCACGAAACATCGAGTAACAAATCCCAATTATTCGAACCCAACTAGAATCTACTAAGGTTCATCGGCACGGTAGACTCCACAACTAACAATCCACATGAAAGAGACTTACAATGAAATCCTTTAATCCAATTTACTTCAAAATCATTATCCTAAATTTACTATGAACTTTCTCATCCCCGAAAGTCAAAACACAATCAAAGCATCGAACACAATTATCTGAGATTCAACTAGCCTCATCCAAATTCTCACGACAAGGGAAAATCCACAATCCATTATCGGTTATAAGGATTCTTTAATACGCCATAACATCCTTAATTTGATCATTACTATGCTCGAAGCCTCAAATCTAAATAGTCACATTAGCAAACTATGGAGGTTACTAATCCTCAAGATAAATGGGTTCACCATTCTAACTCTATAATCCATAACAACCGAGCATTCATTATCCAAAGCTTGCAATGAACATTTCTCAATTTCAAACTATGATTCCTTAAGAATAAAAGAGAATTACTAATCCCAAACCGCAAATGACCAATCACTTGGAAATCAAACAACCATTCAAATCATCTATTTCATCTAAAACTCAAAATGAATCGATTTTCATTGATGACAAAACTCCTCAAACTTTGGGTACCAACTAAATTACCCTAAAGCAAAGTCTCTCATAGAATCCACCAA
This sequence comes from Heliosperma pusillum, assembly GCA_022085475.1. Lineage (NCBI taxonomy): Eukaryota > Viridiplantae > Streptophyta > Magnoliopsida > Caryophyllales > Caryophyllaceae > Heliosperma > Heliosperma pusillum. The sequence goes on from JAIUZE010011019.1 coordinate 42,335, forward strand.
TTAGAGACATCTAATTCCCAAATGATATCCCAAGCAACCGTTATAATACCTGTGACAACCCTCGCGAATGCGGAAAGATAAAACATACAAGCATGTGAATTATATAGCGGAAATGGTAGTTTTTAAAAACTTTTATACATGCAAGTTAAATAAAACGAGGAGTGTCAAAATATTACAACTAAGTGCGGAAAATAACAAAGAGACGGAGTCTCTCAAAATGTTAACAAAGAACAAGTGTTTAGCAAATAAGCTAAAATCGTCTAGAGGTTAATCTTCCAGGGGACAACGCCCGCTAGCTCACACCCGAACCCAAAATATCATATCCAAAAAGTCATCCAAAGCAAGCAACCTGTTCATTCATGAAAAACATGAACGCCACAGTCAGTGGGGAGTAACTCCGGGTTATCCCAGCCATATCACCTTTAACGTACATATAAGGAAATACAAAAGTAGAGCATGCATATAAAAATATACATGTGAGTTACGATAAGAAAAGATAGGCAATACAAGATATAATTATAAGATCACATGGAAATCAAATCCGAAGCCATCATGTGATTCAAAGACTCGGGGAAGACACTCTTAGGCAATCGAATACGCTCACTAGGGCTTGCATCTCACCGTTAGCGGTATAAGATTGATAAGATTGAGACTCGACGGACAAACCAGTCAAGTCATGCGATGATTACACGAAATCCAACATATTATCATCCATTCACGAACCAAGACCAATGACGGGCCCAATTCATGCAATGACCATGAACAATATCATGAAATCACGCATTCAAAGACGAACACAAGACGACAACTCTCACGGTAAATGAAACGAACTAGCATCGTGTACATGGCAAGTATGATTAAAAGGCGTTCACGGATGACATTTCCCTCAACCCATATACGATGACATTTCGTATAGGTAGACTAATTTCCTCCTGGTAGGACGACGATAATAATACGGTCCTAGTCTAAACCTGGCCAGGATCTCGGAATATAACGTGTTCTGATTCGACATGCGATAACATTTCGCATCCAAGACTCGGTATTACAATATATATGCCGAGTACCCCAAATTCGGTAGATCAATTCACGAAAGAGGCGGAAAAGAGCTCAAGCCTCATAACAAGCGGTACGCTACATGCAAATAACACCACCTCGCAAGTACACAACATTTGACGGCCGGGTCGATCAAAGCATAGCGTTCAACTCCCAACAACGTCGTCGTATGCCCACTACACATGCAATTAAGCAGTAGGATACCTCTCCGTTCCGACATTCCAGCCTTACGAACGGGAAGGTAGCCAAGGGAATGAGAGTACAAAGCACAAGACAAAATAGTGCTCAAACCGTATCATTTGTAAAAACCGACTCAAAGTGGGAACATACCAAAAACCGTCACAAAACATGAGAATAGGGAATCATATAAGTTTAAATATGATAAACATGAGTCAATACATAATACATAAGCATTAGAACAAGTTTATGAAGCATAATGAATAAAAACATAGATCACCTCTCCAAAACAATGTTGTTTGGAAACAACGAAAACAAGGGTCCACTTCAAACGGTCATAACTAGAGTTCTAAATATGGGAAGGCAGAAATTCCAAGTCGAGGTGATAGCTTAACCTCTTACGGTTCCAACGAGATATCACACGCCCAAAACAAGCAAGTAACGAAGGAGATATGATCGTTTTACAAAAAGGGGTCAGTGCAGGAAAAATTCTGTTGGCCGAGAATGACGCAGCCTGCGTCACCCCGACGCAGCCTGCGTCCTACGACGCAGCCTGCGTCCCCCAACGCAGCTTGCGTCCTACACGGGACTCAAGGACGAACAAAAATCGACATGTTATCAACAACAAAAACCTCATTTATCATTACAAATCATCAATTCTCATATCAATTAACAACTAACAACATCCATCAACAACAATACAAGTCATAAGCTTACTAACCATAATCTACATACGGTTTCTATCCTAGAAATCACATAAAACACGTAAATGATATCGAGTAACCCTTCACCGTTACCTTTAAGCGTCTCTACTAATCGTCAAGCTCCTCTTCAATAAGGTAGTAGTCTTTGTCGGGATCTTGGAGGTCACCACCTACATAAAGATCATAAAAGATGAATAAATTCATCTTGAGAAAGACGGAAAGATTGAAAAGCGAGAAAGACGATAATTTTATTATCAATACGGATAGAGGAAGGCAAGGGGAGAAGAATAAGACGAACTTACGTGAATTCTATCGAGTAACGAATGAACTACGATGAATCAAAGATCGGAAAAAGCTAAGGAGGCAAGGTTTGAGTTTTCTTAAAGAGGAAGGAATGTGTCTGTGAGTTTGAGTAGGAAATTAGGTTAAGGAGTATGAGTATAAGTAAGGAAAAAGTCAACCAAAAGTCAAACTCGTCTTAAGACGGGATTTTCATGGAATTTCTCGGAAATTCCAAATACGAACTCGGAAATTCTAAATTCGACTCGAAACATAAAAAGCTAACTTAAAACTTAAATTTGCTGAAAAGATTTCGTAAAATATTTCTACTAGAAAAATAGGGTACATTTCCGGGTGTTACAATGTAGGTTGATTAAAAGATGATAATTGGATAAAAGAAATTGTGCCTTTAAAACGTCGTGTCTATGCATGTTTGGACTATAACGATAGTTAACGATTCCTGATAAAAATCATTGACTAAAATGGAATTCTTTTCCAAGAAAGAAATACGTGAATTGAATAGACAAAGCATGACATGGTAGATTAAGACCTAGTAAATTGCCTAAAAGCCTGCTAGACCATCTGATCTATGATTGTAATGAACACATCATTCTTACGAACTCACAATGAATTATTTGCATGTTCTAAATCCAATTTCATCAATATGTTAATCTACATGTGTGAACCTACTTCCCTAGATTCTTTTTATCATTGTTAATTCATCACCTGCTTTATTGTTTTCGTTTTGATTTGCTTTTATTTTGTTTTCATTTATGCTTTTTATTAGTTTAGAAATCAAAACCCCAAAACCCAGATACTCGTTAGATAAGACCCAATTGCAAGACATTTCACATTCTATAGGAAACACCATCTCCCTGAGGATCGACCCCTACTTCCCTAATTACATTAATTTGTTATTAGCCTAGTCTGGGTAATTATCTTTGACCAGGGCTTGCGACAGGCCTGATCACAGGTACTTGTTAGGCTTATGAAGTGGGGTGGTAGGTGTATATATATATATATATATAAAAGGAAGAGAAGAGGGGTTTTTTTTAGAGTGATGGCAGCTTGGGCTCTATTTTCGTATAGTTGTTTCCATGCTCGGTTTTTAAAGGGTTTAGGGAGTTTCCTTGGACACTAAGGGAAGGGAAACGGGTCATGTCTGTCAAACATGGATGTAAGGATGCGAGTCTTGGGTTTTACAGCTGGTTTGGGTAAATTACGAGCGGGTTTGGGCGGAGGTGATGCTGAACATGGGATTAGGAATGAGAGCTTTGGTTGGCTTTTGGGCTAGTGTTTTAAGGCCCAAAAATAGCTGGGTTTGAGTCTTGAACACGGGTTCTAGATGATTATTAATTGCTCGGAAGTTTCATAGGAAAACGTTCCCAGAACATGCTATAAATTAAGCTTGAAATCGCTTCAAAAATCTAGTTTAAAACCAAACGAAAATCGATATTTAAATGAAACTCAAAATCGACTAATAAAATTATTTTATTTAAAACTTAATAATTTAAACATCCATTAATTAAAAATCGATTTTCTAAAAAGAAGTTATTCGTCGAATTAAAACTTTCAAAATCAATTTAAATAAAGTCATTAAAACTCATTTAAAATTGAATAAAATAAACTTCATTTAATTATTTGCATTACATCGTAAAACGAACTCTATTATCTAACGCCAACGAGACGATTATACATATTGTCCTATATCATTAGGTGTAGGGCGGGAATCTTGTAAATTTCAATATCGACAGAAACGGGTATCTACAAACCGACACGTGTTTGGACTTACCGATCCAAAACACGAGCCACGAGCCTTACACATTTTGTTTGGTACCGTCAACGTGCATTAAATCATTTGTCTGACCAACTATACTCAACAAATCAACCTTAAAAGCAACACTCTCTCACTTACAATGTTTGATTTTCAAAACGAGTTTTTCTGACTTATACTTGTCAATTTTCTTGAAACATCAAGCATGTAAGTTTGGAGTGGTTTCCCTAAATAATGTTAACATAAACAATAATTCCCTCCATATGGCTATTCTAAAAATATTTTCCACTATAGAGTCTAAATAGGTCTACAACATAATGAGAAATGCCAAAGCAAGGCTAATAAATCCAAAGAACGTTCACATCCAAAGTTTTGAAGTTGGTGGCCTGGTGTCTCGACATTAGTTCTGTGATGTCAAAAGCCTTTCTTCCCGCATGAAGAGTCTATCAATCCTAAATACTCAAGAAGGGGCGGTGAATTGAGTACAGATAAAGTATGCCTACTTTTTCGTTTGTCCGTATGAGCGTGAATGAGCAATGACTAGTTCGAATTTATTAATTAAACTCGACCTAACTAACTGCTTGTCGTGCGTTTGAAAACAAATAAATAAGTAAAGCAAACAAAGAAACAAGAGGCACAATGATTTTTTAAGTGGTTCAGTTTCACACGTTGAAACCTACGTCCACTATTTCTCGATTAATAGTTTTAGTACCTTCCTACGGATTACAAAATTACTTACCCACTCGTACAACTAACTCTAGTTGTAACTCATGGTGACTATCGTTAAATACTCGATTATATCTTGCGTTAATAAGAAAGTGTTTTTGTTTGTTCTTTGATGTTCACACAATTGAACGAATAAGAACAAATTTAGCACTATTATCAATTCTTCAAAAGTAAGATGCAAGAAAGGTACGGCTTTTCAAAATAGGTTTTACAATATAAAGATTTTACTTGAAATATTTATCACAATGCAAAATATAAAATCTGATGTGAAAAGCTTAATTTTAATGCATGAGGTGCATGGGTATTTATCGTAGTAGAGCTAACTAGATTTTAATTAAAACCCTAGTATAGTTGTAACCTAACTTGGGTACCAAGATAAGTCTAGGATAAATTCACAAATTCTAATTCACCATATGTCTCCCTTGTGCAACAAGAAAGATATTAGGATTAGAATTGTATTTAAACTCTAATTGAACACGAGAGCTATTCACAAACAACACGGCTCATAAGCCTTAGTTTTGTAAAGCCTTAGTCCAAAATGGTTTTAACAAGATATATTTAGGGTTTAGATTTGAACATATATGAAACCCTAGATAGCATGACAACTCATAGGTTGTTTTACTAGTCAATAGTAGATTCAAATTAAATAAATTTAAACTATGATCTACCATAAATACACCTCGAATAAAGGTTTGTTTAAAAACTTTATTTAAAACGGTTTTAAAATTAAAACAGCCATATCGATTTCCGCAGCTCCAAGGTTATAGTAGAATCACTTATAACCTTGAGCCTGGCAAGTAAGGTTATAGGTAAAACAACTATAACTTTACTTCCCAAAATTACTATTGAAAGATACCGTTATTGGATGACGACATATACTATAAAATCTACCTGGAGATCTTCAGTATGTTGATCATCACTTCGTTCCAATCTTGAGCTCCACAAGCTACTTCAATTCTTTATCTTTGATCTTGAGCTGGACTTTTGCCAAGGTTATGACAGAACCAGTCATAACTTCACCACATCAGTTCCAAGGTTATGACTCAATGACCTATAACCTTGCAATACCCTTGCTTCACAAATCATCAAGGTTATAGCTGAACAAGCTATAACTTTAAGTGCCAAACCATGTTTAATTTATCAAAGACTAAACAAATAATTACAAGCACAAGCGTATACATTATAAGACCAAACATGTCATTATCAAAACCAAACATATGACTATATGGTTCAACACCGCATTTACCTGTAAGTAAGATGAGAATAAAGATAATTAATTTAATGACTGATGTTTCTTTCTTTGAAAACCCAGATAACTAATCGCTCCGTGTAACAACCCGAAAAATGCCAATTTTTCCTAGTAAAAATATTTACTAACACTTTTCAGTAGAACTTAAGTTTTTAAAATAGGAATTTTTGTTCAGAGTCTTATTTTGAAATTCCGCGTTCGTATTTGGAATTTTTGAGGGATTCCATGAAAAGACCGTTTTTAGTCATCTTTGACTTTTCTTGACTTTTAAGTCGTCTTTGACTTTTCCTTGACTTTTTAAAGTCGTCATTGACTTTTTCTTGACTTTTAAGTCGTCCTAAACTTTTCTTGACTTTTAAGTCATCTTCGACTTTTCTCGACTTTTCAGTCAACTTTGACTTCCGTTGACTTTTCCCGACTCGTCTCATAAGTATGAAGACCGAAATTTTATTTAAAAAAATAATATTTTTGATTTATTTTATTTAGATTTATTAAGATTTATCATAATTTAATATAATTATTTTGAATTTATTCGGAATTTAAAGAATAACGTTTACGGTTTTAACCGAACGTCATTTAACTATTCCCGACTCATCGTAAAGCGCGAAACAAAAATCGAAACTCGACTTTGGCATGAGTCACACGCGCGTGTCATCGCTTTCCACTCACCATTAGATATTTTATTTATTTTGATTAAACTAATCAAAATATCTAGATATTTATTAACTTTATCGATCAGTTAACGAAAATTACGCAAATCGTTTACAAAACTAATCCGACAAATACAATTCTACACGGCTCAACCTCCCTCTAATAGCCCTTGATATTTTCATTTCTTTTGATACAATAATCATAATATCTAGATATTTGTTGTAATTAACTTTATCGTTAATTATATTTAATCGTTTACCGTAAAATAATTATTAAACGCGAGTCAATTATGTAACAACAATTTCAAAACCCGACATCCTTATTTGCCTATATTTACACGGCACACACACCCCACATTACTCACAAACAACTTTTCATTTTACAACAAATCAAATTAAGATCAAAACATCACTTTATTTAATCGTTCTTCGTGTTCTTCATCGTTCATCATTTGTTCTTCATCGTTCTTGAGCAAAACCTTCATAAAATCTTCGTTTCTTAATTAAATCCATCCTAATTTATATTTCTAGACTCTCCTCTTCGCTCCTAATCTTCACGTACGGTTATATTTCAATTCCGTCAAGATCGTTTTCAACACTTTAATTATGGAAATTCATATTTTTAGTTCTAATAATGTTTTTCTTGTTATTTCTTATAGGGGAAGATTTTGAAGACGAGTTTGGAGACTCGTATATTTTGGGTGAAGATTAGGAGGAGGGTTTCTTATTATATACTTCTTATTATTATTTTGGTGCTAATTGTTTTGGCTAGCTAAGGTAACAATTCCGTTTTACTCGACGAATTAATGTCACATAGTCTTTAGTTTTGGTTCATGTTATGGTTTTTTATGATTTTAGTTAGTAACATAGCTTTAGCTTTTGTTTCTTGATTTTTGGTTCATCTTTTGGTTTTTATGCATGATGTTATGATTTATGGATTTTTGGTAGTAATATGATAAGTAGTGGTTTTTATCATGTTGATGAATTTGGATGATTTTTCATAAGATATGATTTTTATGATTTTGTATGAAGTTATAATATGTTTAGTGTTCTTAGTAAATTTTGATGATTTTCCATAAGTTATGATTTTTATGATTTTGTATGAATTTATAATATGTTTAGTGTTATTAGTAAATTTTGATGATTTTCCATAAGTTATGATTTTTATGATTTTGTATGAATTTATAATATGTTTAGTGTTCTTAGTAAATTTTGATGATTTTCCATAAGTTACGATTTTTATGATTTTGTATGAATTTATAACAAGTTTAGTGTTCTTGATAAATTTTGATGATTTTAATAAGTTATGATTTGGTATGGATGATTGTTAAAATGGTGGTTTGATGATTAAAACATGTTAGAAATTTATGTGGTGTTTGATGTGGTGGAACCGTGGGCATGGTGGCTGAACCGGACCAACCAGACCGGTCCAGGCCGGTTCAGACCGGTCTGGGTTGGTCCATGGTGGGTCCGGGATTTGGTCTTTGGGTTGTGTCGATGTTTGATAGTTTAATTGGTGTTTGGACGGGTTTTAAATATGTTAAAGCATGCGGGAATTTTTAAGAAGCGGTTTTAGAAATTTTAATCAAACCAGCCATTTTAGCCCAAAACAGGCCGTGGGGCCCATCCAGGCCCATGTGGGGTCCGGCCCAACTCAGCCCGTGGGTCCCACTTTGGGACTTGTGACGGTTTTTGAGTTATAGTCATTTTTATCGTGTTTTGTAATATTTAGCAAGTGGGAAATGTTAATAAGTAAAATATTTAATTAAAAAGGTTTTTTCATAAATTATTATTTCTCACATGTTAGAAATTATAAGACGAGGTCGTAGTTTAATTGGTTATCATTTAAGTCAAGCGGGTTTTTGGGTATAATATGATAATTCACATGTTCGAAGTAGTAATAAAATAACATGTAATGAATATGTTGATTTTATGTCTATGTGATAAAGACTCTGCTTCTAGCCGGTTTGATCCAACGGGTTTGGACAAACTAAGATCTAGTCAGCCCCGATTTGACTGATGACC
>JAIUZE010011020.1:0-54652 GCA_022085475.1 Heliosperma pusillum
CCCACTGACTGTGGCTTACGTGTTTATATTTAATGCGGTTGGCAGGTTTGTGATGCATACATTGGGTACATTGACGAGCTAGCGAGCGAAGTATTTACCTTGGACCTATATTCGGTTCTTTAGGATTGTATATTATTATACACTCTTTTATTTCGTATTTATACGGGAAACATGTCTCCCGTTTCAGATACTTTTTTATTGTATAATATTATTTCCGTATTTGTTATGAACCTTTTTATTTAAGACACCTTCTTATGATGAATATATTTAATAGTAGGTTCCGGTTTTAAAATGTACCGATTTTCACTAAAGTGAACCTATTAGAAACGTATTCTCATCTTTTATTTATTTAAATTATTTTTTTTCTTTCCGCAAATTTGAGGGTGTCACATCCGCAGCATCATCTAATTTTGTCAATTTAACTAGATCATCGTTTGACACTTTCTCACAAACACTAACTCCCTTCCCCGGAATTTTCAACAAGTGAGCCCTCACTCTAGTATAAGTGCCACCCTTAACAATTTTACAAAAGTGACATTTAAAATTGGCATTACCTCCACCTATTGTTATTTTTTCCCCCTTATCAACAAATCTCCACAAAGGATTATCCTCAATGTCATCACTTTGAGCACTAACACTACCACCACTAGAATCCATAATATATTGTCTGCAAAATATGATAACAATTGCAAGTATAATTGGAGCACAAATAATGGTTTGATTGATACAAATAAATTCAGCATATCACAAATCAGCATATCACAAATTCAGCATAAATGGCACAAATAAATGGCATTTAAAGTCAACATATCACATCTTATTTAAAGCCATTTATGCACAAATACAACCATTTATGCACAAATCACAAACACAGCCAAATTCAAAGCAAGCAAAACAAATTCAGCATAAATGGCACAATTCACAGATGCAAGTTCACAAATTCACAAAGCACAAATTCACAAACCTTGATTATCTATGACTATGAGTCTATGAGTATAACTAATTAGAGAAAAGCAAGCAAAACCCTAGAATAAGAAATTAGGGAAATAAGAAATTAGGGAAATCAGAAATAAGGTTTACCTGAAGGCAGCGACGGGCCGGCGGCAAGGAGGAGGCTGGCGGAGACGGATTCGCTGGCGGCAGAGGCGGCGAGGAGTAGACTAGCGGCGACGGCGGCTCGGAGCTGGCGGCGACGGGAAAGGGGGAAAGAAATTGATACGTTGGTTGAATGACTGCCTTTGGTGAAATGGTGGGTTTTTGAAATAATATTAGGGATTTATTGTTAATGTCGTGTCCAATCAATACGGGCCGTGTCCAATTTTTTTTGGACCGTGTCCGACACACCTTTTTTTTTTAAAAAAACAAGGACACGGTTTTTGAGGTGTCCGACACGTTTGGAGCCGTGTCCTAGGCGTGTCCGTGTCCGACACCGTGTCGGACACGCGGAGGGCATATTTTGGCCGTGTCCGTGCAACCCAGTATGTAGTTACCCTGCAAAAATAGGGAAGCATACGTAAACTAAATAATTGATTATATTCAAGTAAAAATACAGTTTTTTATGTAGCTATAATTAGCGTTTTTACCTCAGAATCAGTGATTATAAAATCAAGGTTAATGACTACTCCAGTTTTTGGAATAACTTGCTCGCATGAGTATATGATACGGCACTTGATTTTCCATGACCCTTTCTCAGGTGTGATTGCCCCAATCATATCAATATATGTCGATGAAGCCATAATTCCTTAAGAATGTTTTGGTATATATTTTGCGTATGGTAATGTTCGGTTGTATACGTTGAATTTATATTGAACGCATAAAGGGAGAGATAGGTATGCGTAATAGCTTGCAGTTTATTTTATGTTAGATTTGAATATAAAATACATAATATTTGAAAGATTTTTTTAAAGATCCTATTGATTGAAGTAATATATGCTAGGCGTATATTATCAGAAACCCTATTAATATCTTTGGTAGTTAGCTTGTATTTTTATTATTGAATATTAAAAATGTATTGAGTGATTGATAATTTTATATTTTGTATTATTTCGGTATAGATTTGAATATAAAATATATAATTTTTGAAATATCTTTTTGCAGATCCGGTTGATTGAAGTAATATGTACTTGGAGTATAATATTAGAAAACCTTTTAATATCTTTGGTAGTTAGCTTGTAATTTTTATTATTGAAGATATCAGTGATTAGTTTAATATTGATTTTGTATTGGCTGATTTTGTATTGGGTGATTGATAACGTTATATATGGCAAAGGATAATCGTAATATTTATCAGTATATACGTACAATATTTTTGTCCAAAGCTTATTTTTCATTGGAGAAGCAGGTTAGCCTTTGCACGTTTTACAATATTTTTCATTGGAGAAGCATATGTTGACTTTGTATATTGGGCAATGAGATGATATGATAGAAGATATTTTCCTAATTTAATGATTCAGCCAATTGTTTGAATTAGTAGCATTTAGTAGCATTAGAGTTAGGCGGAGAAATGCATTCCAAGGAGCAGCCACGGTAGGACACGTGGCATAGTAGTTGTTCTTTTATAGTTCTGATATAGATACTGTATTCGATTAATTTATTTGAAACTTCACAATATTTCATATAAAGTTCACGTAGTAACCTTTCTATAATATATAATTACACGTAAAATTAAATTAAAGACGAGTATTTCACAGTATTTTTTTAAAAATCTTATATTATTTGTTAGTACTTTACACATAAAATAAAAAAAATACAAGACGAGTATTTTATTAACGAAATATAATCCCCTAATTGAAGATATTATTGACGAAATTGACCATATTTGAATCTGAAAAAGATTTATTAACTTAAAAAACGAAAATTAAGATGATTCCTAAATTATAGCCTTGATTGGTTTTTCATTATTGATGATTCCTAAAAATAATTAAGACCAATTTTTATTAATTCGTTTTCATTAACTGTATTCAATTAATTTATTTGAAATTTCACAATATTTCATATAAAATTCACGTAGTAACCTTCCTATAATATATTAATTACACATAAATAAAAATTAAAGACGAGTATTGATGATTCATGTAGTATTGATAAAATTAAGGACGAGTATTTCACGTAGTAACCTTCCTATAATATATAATTACACATAAAAATAATTAAACAAGATATTATTTGTTAGTACTTTTCACATAAAATAAAAAAATACAAGACGAGTATTTTATTAGTGAAATATAATCCCCTAATTTAAGATATTATTGAAGAAATATAATCCCCTAATTGAAGATATTATTGACGAAATTGATCATATTTGAATCTGAATAAGATTTATTAACTTAAAAAACGAAAATTATGATGATTCCTAAATTATAGCCTTGATTGGAGCCAGTAATTAGTTTCCATAATGGAGTAGTGGGTGCCAATTTAAATTTTAAAAATCAACAATTGACTATAATTAGAAAAACTAAGGAATATTTAAAACTAAGTGCATATGAAAGCATTGAGAAATATGTGTATCAGTGGTAAGGGAAGATTGCATGGCAACTAATGTGCAATTGGTCATGAGTTATATTCTTCTTATAGTCTTTTGGCGTATATTTTTTCTTTTTCCTTTTACTTTTTATCATTCTGCAAGTGATCGCGAGTTTTAAATTTTAGGAGTTCTATATATTTTTAAAAAAAAAATCATAACAAGATTTATTTTTCAAATATTAAATATAAATAAGTCATTTTATTATTCAATTCAGGTTTGATATTATCATCTTATATTCATTATTTATTATTCAATTTTTATTTTATTATCCCCTAATTGAAGATATTATTGACCAGATTTATAATAAATAAACAAATATAAAGAAATGAGAATCCATTTTTATAAAAAAGAAACAAAGAGGAAGAGATGATAATTCTAAATAACGGCAAAACCTAGAAAGTTTAAACTTTAAAACTACATGACATGAAATAAATCCTACTGAGTGTTTGGAGGTGTATTAGGAATGACCCTTCTTCGTCGCAGTGTTGGCTGCGAAGTACCTGCATCTTCCAGATTTATTGCCCTCCTAACTGTCTTTTGCCTAAGCCTAGGAGCTCTACCATTGCCTCTTTTATCAACATGATCTTTCAAGGTGCCTTCTATAGCTGGAGTCGCGTTCCTTACTATATGACGTTGGTTGTTCTCCTTCCTTTGTAATCGCCTACGACCCCAAACCCTTATAACATTGGTTCCTGCTCCCGTGTTGTTTAGAATTTTAATGCCCACAAATGCCTCTAATATCTTCACCACCTTCGTTGTTTCTTCGTCATATATGGAATAAGCCTCATCAGAATGTAATGCCAATCTATACATGTAGTCGTTCTTTATTGTTACCGCAAGCGATCTCTTTAGTCGGTCAGACTCACCATGTGTGTAATACCCAACTTTTAGGTGCTCGTAACCCCGAACCACATCCTTTCGCCATCAACTCAAAATGTATTTATCGGGGATAAATTGAACCTTCTTCATTTGTAGAACACGAATAATATGCTTGCACAATATTCCTTTAAATTCGAAAAGTTTACAAGTACAAGTAAACTCACCAATTGTCGTGTCACTAGTAACAAAATACTTTTTATCCCCTCGGTTCCAAAAAGGTGTTGTCACCTCATCCGTAACATTAAAAGAAGAGAAACTCCCAAAGTTCATATCAGACTCGGCATTGGTGTGAATTAGACCGTACACCTCATCCTTCACATCTGTGAAAATATCATTCGTGTAGGCCTTTTGGAATACTTCCTCAACTAGAATGTTCTTATCATACCGACAAGGTTTATCAAGACAAGCAAAGTTCAACTTTAATTCCTCCTCGACCTTGCTTTTTAGAGCATTTTCGTAACTCTCAATGAACAAAGTACTTTCAACATTGACGTAAATCTTGAAGAACATGTTCGTCTGTTCACTTCTTTGTGTGGATGACATACCTGCACAAAAATAGGCCCTCCACTATAATGGGACCCAAGACTTGCGTTTTTCATATGATTCTTTGATCTAACTATTGCCTCGAATCTGAAATTTATCGATAAAAAATTGCCACGACTCCTCAAAGTCATCGCTATCTGCACTGTCAAAAACGACTATCCTAAGGTCAACATAAATTTCTTGATACCTGGTATACGATCCCAAATTTTTGGTACCGTTACACAACATATGCCAAAGACACAAACGATAAGGACTAAGGGATGGCAATGGATAGGATCTGGATAGGGTCCTATAAGATCCAGATCCAGATCCATATTGTATATGTTGGATCCAGATCCGCCCCATATCCGCAGGGTCTAAAATTTTCAGATCCATATCCAGATCCGTGGATCAGGGTAGGATCTGGGTCCCAAATGGATCCGAGCGTTTTCAAAATATTTTATTAAATTATTCATCTTTTAAATGTAAATTTTCTATTAAAATTACATAAAATGTATTAGAATGTTTAATAAGATTATAAGTATACATTATATCGACATTTAACATAATAAAGTAACTAATTACCGCGTAAGTTATTATTTGGATGAAGAAAAAGTTAATTTAAAAATATTTAAATTGTATTATAAATTAAGAATGACCTATGAAATAAATAAAATGACATATAAGAGTTGATTAAATTAGAAAACATCAGCATTATAAACTTTAGTTATCCTTATATAATTAAAATAAATTAAAAAATAAAAGATATGGATCCGTGGGTAGGGTCTGGATCTTAACAACAAGATCCATATCCAGATCCGCGTAAATTTTTTAGGATCCATATCCGACCCATATCCATTGGATCCATAAAAATGAGATCCATATCCGCTCCATCAGGGTCCGGATCCGCGGATCTAGATAGGGTCCTGGATCCATTGTCATCTCTAGACTGAGGAGTATTAGTAAATACGTCCTTCACGGCTTTCCCAATCCCTTTGTACTGATCCGTGATTATAACCGAAGGAGCTTTACCCATACACACTAACCATTGCCTGAACACCCAAGTAAAGCTTACTGCATTTTCGTGTGAAATCAAAGCGGAAGCAAGTACGACAGTACTACCGTGATGATTTACGCCAACAAATAGAGTAAATGGCATTTTATACCTATAAAACATAAATGACTCGATTCAAATAAATTAACACAAGTCATTTATTTAAAAAACACGTATATATTATTGAAAAAAGAAAACAAACAAATTTAAATATCTAGTATTATTAGTTTGTTTTATTTTTTTTTTAATCACGCAACTTTCAATTTGTTTTTTTCACGATATAAATATCTACTACTATTATTAGGTAAAATAAACACCTTCATTTGTTAAAATAAACAAATACATAATACTTTTTAAAATTTATTTATTATTTATTTATCCTTTTTATACAAGGTGTTGTTTTTTTATCACTTTTTTTTTTTAAAAGAAATTGTTAACTTATCCAGTATTAGTTAGAACATTTTATTTCACATTTTTTATTTCACATACTGCTTTTTTTTTTATTTCACAAATTTTTTTAAAACATTTTTTTTATATCCACTATTAGTTAGAATTTTAGAAGTTCCATTTCTTTAAATTATTGTTATCTTGATTTTAGCCAAGATTTTTAAAGGATATCTTTGCCATTATAAAAATTTGTTAAGATATATTCCTAATAAAATTGATTCTGTTACCTTGATTTTATTATTTCATTCTTATTTTTTTCGAAAAACTATATTCTATTTTTATTTACTTAATAAATCGGATACATGTTATATTGTTACCAGCCGTTTTTTTTTCCAGTATACTTTTACTTTATATTTTTAAATTACAGCTATAAACTAAAAATACTTTTAATAATTTTACTTCTACAATTAAGCTATAATTAAGAGATCATATAATATGCTTGTGATACTCCGAAAAAATAATGTTATGTGATTAAGATTCGCCTAAATCGTATTTTAAATACTGTAGAACAATTACTAATTAAATGACTAATGTGAAACACAATTGACTTCTAGAAAAAGAAAACAAACTAATCAATCAATATTACATACTAATATGAAACTATATAAAAAGTAATACATAAAAAAGTAATTAAACAGATAATTCGGCTGACATAATTTCATTCGTATACCAATAAGTAGATTGAAATAGTTTTGTTACCTGTTAACGCAAAACGTAGCATCATATGAAACGGCATCACCAAATGACTTGGCCATTCCTCTACAACGTCCATCGGCCCAAAACACGTTCAATAGCTTACCTTCAAAATCCGTCTCGATTGCGTAGTAAAAATCTGGATCGACTTCTTTAAGCTTAATAAATCGTGCTTCCAAAGCCGCTGCATCACCATTAATTCTACTACGTTGTCGTTCAAGATTAATCATGTTCCGTAAAATCACGTTGATTGATGGGTAAATTTGCATGCCCACCTACTTCGCTAACCAAAGTTTTGAAGTTTTTAGAAATTGAAGTACCGACGGCGTCGTTCATCAATGCTCGTCTTTTAAAATATTCATCAAATAACCTGTAATTTACCATGTGACGGCTATTTTCAGGATTTGGGACATGATTGTGCTCCAACCTAGCCTGATTGATTACCATGAAATCGTTCCGTAACGATGCTTCAATGACTAGTTCGCATTTCTTAAACCCCTCAATTTCTTGAAATCCGTTCTTTTTGCTCGGTTTTGCACCCATTGTACAACATAACCTTATTCGTCTCATCATGTAGAAACGAGGTTCGTGTACTTTTTCAATATTTCGTTAGCCCTAATGAAAAGTTGAAATACACACCTATATGCATATAAGTAACAAAATGCAGCAAATTCATCCTCATTCACAAAAGACATCCCCATATTGGGGGGGTTAACTTCCAAAGAGTCCATGTTGCCGCCACTGTTTAATACATTAGCTACCTTCTGCACAAATCCCCCTTCGATAATCGGAGGAGCGTCGTCTTCAACATCATCATCGTGGTCGGCATCATCATGGTTGGCATCATCGTTCACAGCACCATCGTTCACAGCATCATCGTTCACAGCATCATTGTTCACAACATCATCGTTGACATTATTATCAGGGATAACGTCTTCACGTAAATAATCATCATCTTCTTCCCAAGGCATCATATTAAGATCAAAGTCCATTGTTTTTTCAACTATAATTATTTATTAAAATTTAGTGTATTTTTTAATGATCAATGCGTATGACTAAATATTTAACGCAATCTATTAAACAACTGCTAAAATTTTCAAAATACCAGAAAAAAATCTTTTAAAAAGGCAATAAAATAATTTGAAAACACATCATTTTAAATAAGGCAGTTGAAATTTAAAAAATTAACAACTTTTCTAAAAACAAGGTAACAATTTTTGTAAATAAAAAAAAATGGAAATATTATGTGTGTAATATAAAAACAAGAGTTTTTTTTAAACAAGGTTTAATTTATCATTTATCAATATGAACATTTCAAACACAATATAAATTAATTATTATAATTCTAAACATTAATTTTGGTGTTTTTATAATGGATTAAATCGAAATTGAAACATTTCAAAAAAAAATAAATGAAAACCAATGAAATTATAAAACTATTTTATTTTAAAGAAATAAAGTATTAACATAATTATACTATATCGTATAATTATTTAAAAAGGAATAATCACAATTTCGATTTTTGTATTACGGTTAAATTTATCGAATTAAATTAGTGTCCAATTTGATTAATATAATCGAATTAGGTTATGAGGGTTCATCAATTTGATTAATATAATCAAACTAGGTTTTCGATTAATCGAATTAAATTAGGGTTAAAGGATTTTAATCTAAGTTTGATGAATAAAAGAATTTAATTAATTTAGGGTTAAAGGATTATAGTCTATGTTTGATGAAATAAAAGAATTTAATTAATTTAGGGTTAAACGATTTTAGTCTAAATTTGATAAAAAAAATTAATAAAAATAATAATAATAATGCCATAAACCGAAATATGTATGAAGAAATAAATTAAATACAAAACTAATCGTCCAAATAAATAAAATTGGGCTTGGAAATATATAAAATTGGGATTGGAATAAAATTCTACCATAATTAGAGTTGACTAGAGGTAGTAAATAAGTTAACTATATATGTTAAATGACTAACCTACCCCTAAACTAACTACCATAGGTTAACTCAAGTTTTCCACATGTCACTTTTCTATTGGTTGTGTATGAAAAATGTCATACACACAATGTGTATGTGTAGCATCTTCCTTTGTTGATATCTAAAGTTAACAATATTTATTTCATTAGATGACTGATAAGGGAAATAAGATTTTGATTGTGAGACTCGAGTTCAAAATCAACGTGTTATGACATCATAACGAGCAAAAGCTCATCAGTGCGCGTGGGTTAGTTGATACCACAACTTCCACATGTTTCCTTTTACGACTCCCTAGGTGCGTGCTCTTCTATCTATGAAGAGAAACACTACATCTATCATAACCAACAATAACATACTTGTACTGCTTCAAATTTAATACAAATGTTATACTTCCTCCCTTTAACTCCACTCTACCATATTACTTTTTTCACATTTGCCGAGACGTGTTTTACGCGGTAAATATCGTTAGCTACGTATTTGCAAAAATTATAAAAGTTAGATATTAATAATGTACTCTTAAATACGAATCAAACAAGATCACACATGAATATATTTTTTACTTATATATTGAGAGAAAATTGCAATTATATGATCACTTGTGAATAGTGTACAAAAGTGAAAGTGGTAGAGTGGAGTTGAAGGGAGGAAGTATACTATTAAGATAAAACAAATTTCATATACATGAAGAAGTTCTTCTAAATTATAAAACCCCTTACCATGTAATTCGTCGACATTAAGTTAATAAAATTGGTAGTACGTATATTTATGACTGAAACAACATTAGCCCTAAATAAATTGAACTCGCTAATAAGTCGGACCCAGTCCAATTTTATCGGGTATGTATATGAATATAACGAATTTAGATTTGTTGGATCTCGCCCGGATCCAAGTCTTTGTATGGATCACTAACAAAACACAAGTTCTCATTGAAGACAGACATATCCGTCTTTAATGAAAACAGGTCAGGTCGCCTCTCACAAAGAGGCAAGTGCAGGGCATATCCGTCTTCAATTAACCCACTTGCCTCTTTGTAAAAAGCAACTCGACCCGCCTTCAATAAAGACAAATATGTCCATGTTCGGTCCTGTTCTTTCCAGCTTAATTTCAGCTTGTTTTATTTCAGCTCGCCTCTATTCAACACAGTTTAGTTTAATTTTTGCCAGTTCTATTTAACTCATTTTTTTACAAAATTAAGTCTTACTTCAACTCCATTCACTTACACTCGGCTCCATTCAATTTAGTTCAATTAAGCTCACCTCCATTTAACTCAATTCAACTCATTTCTTCAACCTGCAAATAAAAAGAAGAGTTGCGAAATTGAGGTGAAAATTGTCTAAAAATCCAACCGAGGATTCTTAGGTGATGTTTGGCCTTATTTGTGTAAAATAGCTTTTCCTTTTTAAAAGGAGTTTATTCACAAGTTATTTTTTGGAAAAAAAAAATTAGGTGTTTGGCCATACTTTTGTAAAAACTCCTTCTTATAAAATTTATATGTTTGGCCTAACTACTTCCATCATGTTTTTTTTTTTTTCTATTTTTTGCCTTTTTCTATTAACCATGTTATTTGTAAAATCATCATTTGAATACAAACTAACATTTACAATATTTATGTAATCACTCGACAACTATACTAAAACTATATGATTACCCTTCAAAATTATAATATTACACACCTTCGTCAAATCAAATAATGCCGATAAATAAAAACAGTAAATTTCTATACTAAAAAGTTTAAAATCGTCTCATATTCATTAGAGAAGTAGCGATGGAATTACGAACAATAGCCGTGTCTTCATCATCTCCATCTTCACCATTCGCATTTGACTGATTGTCTTCATTATCATCGTCATCTTGATCATCTTCATCTTCTACACTCGACATATAGTTTGGGTCTCGGTCACACTTGTCAAACTCTTCATCCTCAAGCGCATTTATTCTAATAAAGTTATGTAAAGCCATGGTTACAACCACCATTTTACATTGTGTAGAAAACTTATAGCTGGGCTTGTTAAACAATATTCTCCATCTGTTTTTCCAAACGCCAAATGACCTCTTTAAAACATTTCCAAGAGATGCATGTGCATAATTGAATACTTCAAAATACCCAGTTGGGGGTTGATTTGAACGCTTATAATCAGCAAGATGATAACGTGCTTTTTTTCCTTTAAAAGGTGCCAAGTACCCCTTCATATTTGAGTAACCTGCATCAACGAGATAAAACTTACCTGAAAGCAAAAAAACACACCTTTAATACTAAAAGATATATTAAAATGTAAACTATAATGAAAAGGAAAAATATTATATGACTCACCTTCCGGAGGATATGGAAATATATTTTTCCCCTTAAGTTTTTTCAATGTTTCAGTGAGTATTCGTGAATCATGTGCAGATCCCTCCCCTCCAGCTTCAACAAAAGTGAATAACATGTCAAAATTGCAAATTGCCATGACATTTTGCGTTGCATAACCTTTTCTACAAAAATATGGGATCTCGTCTTCTTTTGGAGTAATTACAGTACGACTATGTGTTCCATCCATAACACCTATACACCCTCTGAAATGAGGCCAAAACTTGTAATCATCTCGAATCTTTCTCGGAACTTCTTTAAATTGGTAATCAAGTGGTCTTATGATGTCATTAGACAACTTTACCAAAGACGTTAAAACCTCATTAAATTTTCTACTAATTGTTTCCCCTGAATGTTTGAATCTAGACTGAGGAGTACGATTAGATTGATTATGAGCACAAACCCAAAGAAATATTGCAAGCGCCTCTTCAGCACGCATCTCTCTAGTCGAATGAAGCCTATATTTAGTCACTAATAATTCAGCTAAGTTTATAAAGACATGTGGCTCCATCCTAAATGTCCTATAACTTTCACCCGGTGTGTTTAGCACTTCAACTACAAATTGACATCCAGAACAAATTGAAGTCCTCGCTTTCTGCTTAAAAATATATTTGACGTAATATTTTGTGCACACAATCAATCCTAGGGTAGCAAGCACATACATCCTTAACTTGTCATGGGTTTCTCGTAGTAATTCTTCCTTATTCATTTCTTCATCATATCTTTAATTGTCTCATCCTCACTCACTGAATCATGATCTAACTTTTCTTCTCCATCCTCGTCAATATCCATTTCATTTACATTCACAACATCGTCATTAACATCATCAAATATAACACCTTCAACAAACGAAATCAAATATAACTTTCCTTCTCTATACTCACGTTTGACAAATAGTCGTGTCCCCAGCATAAACAACGCACTTTTAGGCTCAATTGACGGAATCTTTTTTAACACATTTATGCATTTACTAATTACTACAACCACTTTGATCATTTGCTTTGGTATTAGCAACTGTAGTTTCCATGACATTACAACTCCGGTCCAACTGACTTTGCATTATCAAAGCGGTGCTCACTTTTGATTTCTTGCCTTTGCCTATCCTACCATTTGAAACATTTTCTTTTCTTTTCTTCTCATGTTACTGCTCTTTTTTTATAGTCAAATTATTACCTAGCTCCGTGTTCTCAAAATCCCCATGTTTTTCATCACCCACCAAACTATCATTAAACTCTTCGTTAATTGCATCATAACCTTTATCATCTTCTGTATCATTTAGAATATATGGGTTGAAAGAACCATTTCCAGTTGCAAATGTCTTACAAAACATTACTTCCATCTCATTTATATTCTCAATACCGCCGTGTCGAAAACTAGCTACTTCGGGATTAACCTGCAGTTTTCGAAATATCATCTTTTAAGTTTATTGGAATCGTAAGGTGGTATTGAGCATTAAACTACTTCAATTATTATAAACTAACCTTTACTTTTTCTTCCCACCATGCGTCATCAGCATCTACCGTTCCCTTGTCATGATCCCACCCTAAACCAGTCTCAGTACCAATTAACCGATTCCATGCCTTATATTGATTTTTTTAAAGACTCCCATTTGTTCTTTAATTGCTTCTGATCATACTTTCTTTCAGTTCTCCGCTGAAACTTAATAACTACATTATCCCATCCTATTTTACTAAAATGTGTATTAGGCCTATTTCCAACGTGAACCTCTTCAGCACAATTTTCACAAAATATCTTTGTCGTTAAAGGATCCCAATTTGCCTTTTCTTTTTTCATTACAAAGTTTGAAGTAGGCGTATGAGCTTGTTGTTGTCCTTTTACCATCTTTTGATGATAAATCTAGAAATTTAGAATCAAAATCATGGTAAAGACGATGTTTCATACAAGTAAATCAAATTCAACTGTATAAATCATGTACCTCGTCATTCATCAGGAGAGAAGTTAAGGGTCCGTTCAAAGTTTGGGAGGACAAAAATTCAGAGACATTGTTACTAATTGTTTGTTTCACCTGTATTGTAAATTGTAAAAATTTAGAACCACTAAGAAATAAATATTAAGGACTTAGAAAATTTAGAGACTATACTGATAGAAGTGGTTACCTTATCTGTCGATCCTCTAACTGGAATTCGCATGTTGGAATCATTATTGATCTCTCTAGAATACCTTGGTGAGGCAAATGGCGGATGCATCTCGGGAATAGCTTAGCTTCCGTTATGAAAGAAAAACAATCAAAGAGATTATAAGACCATGTAAAAAACTATTGACATTCTTAGCCGCTGTTATCAGCAGGTAATATTGATTGCCTACAATCTTTATGGAAGGATTACCAAAACAACACACGACAATGTTTTATGGACGGATTTTCTCCATCACAACTTCTCATTGAAGACGAACACTATTCGTTACAAGTTGAAGACGTGTCAAATACCTTAACTAAGACAAAAAGAAAGTTCCTTAACACTAGCAAATTATTTGTCCTATCTAATCAGGTGGGGTAGTATTTGACTCGTTTTATTCTTAAGACGTATAGTCGTCTTAAGAGAGACATATTGTTTCTCCATATCCGTAACACCGAGAAGGAAAACCAATAAGTGGTGCGCCTGTATGCACCAATATTTTCAATTCCAAAAAGAAGCATCATAACATTGTTCAGAGAAGGAGGGAATAAATTATTGGAACAATTAATGATTACGAATCATAATCCAGAACCTAATTACTAGTAAATAAATCATACGGAGTATTATTTATCAAAAAATTTAATTAACAGTAAATAAATCAACGGGCGGAGGGAGTATAAGATCATAAAATTAAGATTTTAGCAATACAAAATAGTTGGAGTTGAATATTGATTACCTGTTAGGTTGATGAGTATATGTGAGAGAATCAGAGAAGCAATGAACTGAGCAGAAGAGAAAATGGAGCACACCATAGTCCAACTTATAAGGAGAATAGGAGATGAGGATTTCCTAGAGGCAAAAAAAAAGGCGCAAAATTTATTAGGTTTTTGGCGCTTTTGTGAAAAGTAGAATGAGAAGTAGAAAATACCTACCTCTACTTTGTGGGGTTAATAATCAGTTTTTAACTTTTTAAAAGTAGTTTTACATATGCCTAATTTATAGTGTTTGATCTAACTAATACTCCCTTCTATTTTGAGTGTTCTTCCCCTTTCAATATAATACTCCTCACATATATTAGATGAAGGGGAAGAACACTCAAAATCAAAGGGAGTACTTTTTAAGTTATAAAAACACTTTTAAAACTTGGCCAAACACCATCTTAGTTTCTGAGCATACCGTTAAGTCAGTTGAACATATTTATAACCACCTCAAAAAATCTGATAGCATAAACTCCCCTCTCCAAAAACCTCATCCATCCCCAAATGTCCCTTCTCTTAACTTCCCAACACCTTTCTCTCCCTTTCAAAACCCCTTTCCACCACCGCAATCCCCATCCTCACCTTTTCAACACCACCCTTCTTCCCACTCTATACCCCAACAGAACCTCAACTTACCATCCCCACATTTACGCCGCCGCTGCCGGTCACTCTGAAACCCTCCCCAATTCCGCAATCCAGCGCATTGCCGACAAACTCCGCTCCCTCGGCTTTGTCGAAGATTCCCAATTGCCGGGAAATGACGTTGATTCTAAAATTGGAGAGGTTTTCGTCCCCAGTTCCCGCCAAATACCTATTTACCGTGTCGGCCACACCATTGACTCTAGCTGGTCCACTCCCAACAACCCCGTTCCCGAGCCGGGGTCTGGGAAGGCCGTTGTGAAGTTGAATCAGTTGAAGAGGGTGGCCAAGTTTGAGAGGATGGTGGAGAGAGATAATGTCAAGAAGGCGGCCGAGGAGGTTCCCAGCTTGGCCGAGCTTACGTTGGAGGCTTCCGAGCTTCGCAGGTTGAGGACATTGGGGATTAGGATTAAGCAGAAGATGAAGATTGGGAAAGCTGACATTACTGAAGGGATTGTCAATGGGATTCATGAAAGGTGGAGGACTTCTGAGGTTGTTAAGATTATTTGCGACGATATTTCTAAGCTTAATATGAAGAGAACTCATGATTTACTCGAGGTATTCCCCGCTAACCTCGTTTCTCCGTCCATCACTCTATGCATCTTAGTATCCACTCATTTTATGATTTCAATATTTATGTTCATCTTGTCAAATGTTAGTATGTGGCAATGTGAATTTCGCGGGCCGAGCTTATCCTCGTGTCTCCACTTGACATAAGCCTCGCAGCCCCAAACCCGAATAAAGACAAGTTAGGGACCGTTCCCTTCCATATCTCATATGGTGTCTTGTCTACAGCTTTAGCAGACTTCGGTTAAGTATTCGAGCAGCTGACAAAAGAGCAAAACCCCATAATGAATCAGGTACTACAGTGTGACTCATCATGGATCGAACCATATCAAGTAATGTTCGATTTCTCCGTTCGGCCACACCATTTAATTGAGGTGTTCCAGGTGGAGTTAACTGTAATACTATGCCACGGTCTTTAAGGTGTTGATCAAACTCATTTGAAAGATATTCGCCACCACGATCTGATCAAAGTACTTTAACCTTTCTTCCCAGTTGGTTCTCAACCTTATTCTGGAATTCCTTGAACTTTTCAAAAGACTCACTTTTATGCTTCATTAAGTAGACATATCCGTATCTACTTAAATCATCAGTGAAACTGATAAAATATCTATAGCCGTTTCTTGCGTTTATTGACGTAGGTCCACATACATCAGTATGTATGAGTCCTAATAGGTCATTAGCACGCATTCCAACACCTTTGAAGGAAATTCGAGTCATTTTGCCGATAAGACATGATTCACACGTGCCAAATGATTCGTAATCAAATGGGGAGATAGTCCCATTCTCAATGAGCTTCTTTACAGGTTTTTCATTTATGTGTCCCATACGACAGTGCCATAGATAAGTTTGATCTTTGTCACCAACCTTTACTTTCTTATTATTCACGTGTAATATATCTGTTGTTTGATCTATGATATAAATGCCATTCATGGAAACTGCTTTGCCATAAATCATTTCATTCAAAGAGAAAATACAGCTATTGTCTTTTATTGAAAATGAAAAACCGTCTTTATCAAGCACGGAAACAGAAATAATGTTCTTAGATAAACTGGGTACATAGTAACGGTTATAAAAGTATAACTCAAATCCACTTGGGAGTTGGATTACGTATGTTCCCATTGAGACTGCAGCAACTTTTGCTCCATTCCCGACTCGCATGTCCACATCACCCTTTGCGAGAGGTGTGATGTTTTTTAGGCCCTGCATATGATTACACAGATGAGAACCACAACCAATATCAAGTACCCAAGTTCCGAAACTTGCATGGTTAATCTCAATCATATGAATATAAGATGACATACCAACAGGAGTGACGCGGCCTGCTTTTATGTCCTCACGGTACACGGGACAGTTCCTTCTCCAATGCCCAATCTTGTGGCAATGGTGGCACTCAATGTCACTGTCCTTGCTCTTTGCCTTGCCTTGTGAGCTACTAGTCTCACCAGGCCCACTCTTACCCTTTCCTGACTTCTTAAACTTTGGCTTCCCTACAGTTAGGTCGCCGTGAGCCTTGCCCTTACCTTTGTTCTTGTTGGAAATCATGAGAACATCTTTCTTCATGCTCCCACTCAATTTCAGATCCTTCTCGGTCTGTACGAGAAGTGAGTGTAGCTCATGAAGACTTTTCCTCATGTCATTCATGTAGTAATTTGCCCTGAAAAGGGCAAAATCATCATGAAGTGAATGAAGCACACGGTCAATGACTATGCTCTCACTGATTTTGCAATCAAATGCCTCCAGTTTCTCGACATTCTCAATCATATCAAGAATGTGTGGGCTAACCGGTTGGCCCTTCTGGAGTTTCGCCTCAAAGAAACGACAGGTATGCTCATAAGTAACGATTCTCGATGCTTTTGAAAATTCATTAGTGAGCGTGGTGAAAATCTTATTTGCACCTTGAGAAATGAAGCGTCTTTGCAAAATGGTTTCCATTGCAAAGATGAGTACGTTCTTTATCGCACCTGCTTCCATAACGAAGTCACTATAAGCAAGTGACTCGTTAGCTCTCGCATTGGGGCCTGGGTTTGGCGGTATTGGCTCAGTCAAGTACTGGAGCTTGCCGTCAGCAATGGCTGCATTCCTTAATGCCGCCTCCCAGCCCGCAAAGTTGGACCCGTCATTCTTCAGCCACGTGGACTGATTCATGTGGTCCATGAAAGTTTTAAGCCAGGACTCGCGTGCGAGTGTGGCACTTGGCATAGGGACATCATTATGGCCAGCCATATGTTATAGCAGTATTATCAATATAAGACGTATACTACACTGCGAAAATAAGAAAAATATAATAATAAGCATACTCATCGATATGAATTAAGTCTAGTGCAAAAACTCGTTTAATGCGAAGACTCAAGCATTTATACAATTGACCTCCCTCAAGAATTATATAAATGATCCCAAAACTCAATTATCTGTAAATTGATAAGCCAACCTCTTGGCTAATTCTACCTTTAGAATTCTTGGTCGATAAAACAATTATCTATAGTCCATCATAATCACGAGAAACTCTTCAGATTATACTGTTGAGGTAAAATAAGTCAACACATACTACTTACCCAACGTAGAAGGGGTCATATGGAGAGTAAGGTCATATATGCCTACCGACGAAGAAGGGATTCATAGTAGTTTGGCCTATAAAGACTAGTCTCAATTTTAGGTTTTAGAGGAAGATCCCATCAACTTTATTTTAATTCATTTTAAGTGAACGAATATCTAGCATGCGAGAATGAATAAATAAGATGATGGCTTAAAATTCGTGTGACATCTTTATGTCCATGATAACTAACATCCAAACTATATGAGTCAATTTTCATGCAATTTTAGTAGTAGGTGGTTTGGTTTAGGCGGAATATGATGCACTAACTATCATGTGATGAAAAACAACAACAACGAAAAATACGTAAAATTACAAAGTCCTAGTGTGGCCTATCTACCAAAATGAACAAAAATACAACTTTGTAGTCCATCCATGATTGGACACGAAAAGCTTGTCTTGATGTTCCATCGTGGTCCATGTAGCGGGAGTGAGCAATCCGATCTCCATCTTTAGTCTTCTCAAATTACATTTAATAAATTACAAAATATAAACCTATTTACATTCTAATTTAAAAACATAACTTCAAAGAAAACAAAAGGAGATTCGAGATCTCAAAATTACATCAAGATCATGTTTCCATCATTACGAAAACATAATCAACTAAGGCCACACTAGGTATTACAAATTACAACCAATTGCAAAAACACGTAAATAAACCATTCCACAAATCATTCAACAAAATAAAATGCATCAACAATAAATTAATCATTCAAGACATAATTCCTTAATTATGTAGAGTAATTTATCCAAACCACCTATTTAAAATGATCAAAATTATGTGACAATTCCTTAATTACTCACAATAATTCCAATCGAACATAATCCAATTTTAATTCATATTATCGTATAATATGAATTAATCCAACATTATTTTAAACATTTTTAAAATAATTGGGTATCAAAAATTGTGAACTTTTTCACAACAACAATTATACATTATCAATATAATGCATGAACAAAAAATTCGGCCAACATAAAAGAAAAAGAAAAATCCGATTTTTTTTTTTTATTAAACAGCAGCCACGGGCTGTTTTTTTTTTTTTTTAATTTGAAGTTGCTAATATTTCAAGATCGGTACAATTATCAACATTCAATCATTATTAAACATCGATACAAACTAGATGATTCAATTTAACAAATTAAAATGAATATCTAAATCATGATTAAATCGATTATCTTCATATTTGACTAATCATAATTGATTTGAACATCATTAAAATTAATTAATCATGATGTAAAACAACAATTTAACATCATGTATACCGAAAATATATAGCAAAACAAATGTTCATAAACATTAACAATTTCCATTTACATTCTAATTTAATCCTTATTAAATTAAAACATTTACAAATTTATAATATTGTCATCTTAACATATTAAAACAACAATATCAATAAATCAAAATGAAAACAAGAATCAAAAACAAAGAAAAAAAAAACAGCCGAAACCAGCCAAAAAAAAAAAAAACAGCCGAATTTTTTTTTTTTTTTTTTGAACCGAAATAAATTTTTTTTTTTCATCATTCATGAAAAATCATATAAAATAATTTCGTAGCCTTGGCTCTGATACCACTTGTGGGAAATATCGGTATATTTCAACATGAAATTTAAGGATTATAACGAAATTATAATATATGAAATAACAAGTCATAAACGAAATACATAAAGATTAGAATCAACCTTTGGTCCTAGCAATATGGCCTAAGAACAAATATCGAGATCGATATTCTCCTAATCGTTGCACCCAAGATGTTCTGATAAGTGCCATTTCTTGTGCTAGAAAGAATACAAAAATTACTGATGATTTTTGTGTAAAGTTATGAATTATTAATCATGTAGAGAAGAAGAGTTTATATAAGACTCTCCTCCTCCTCTTTTGGTCGTGCAAATAGAGGTCTAGTAGAGGGAGAAGTCTCCCTCTTTTTCATCTACTTGTTTTAGGAAGTATAGTCAAGATAGGAGTCTTCCTTCTTTTATTTATTTAATGTATAATATGTATATGTATTATTATAATATATACGTCAATTATAAACATCGTATATTTATAATTTGCTAATTAAATATAACAGTTTATATTTAATTACGAATTAACATTTAATTCGTTTAAGCTTACATTATTTAATCGTATTAAATAATTACATTATATACATTAATTAGATATAACAGTTTATATTCAATTACGAATTAACATTTAATTCGTCTCAGCCAGTATTATTTAATCGTATTAAAAAATCGTATCATCATTACATTGACTAACCTTTTAGTCATATACATCGACTAACCTTTTAGTCATATAAGGCATCAATATGATCATATTTTTCATATAATCATATATCTCAAACACATCCTTTAGGTGTGACTTTTAGGGACTAGTTGATCACCGCCATTAAAATGACAATAACGTCAAACTTCTAGCAAGCCAACCGTTATCGATAAACGTTAATCAACTGATAAGAATACTAAGTATACCATGTGAACCTGTAAGAAATTTATACACGTTATCACACTAACTGTCGAGGACACTAGCTCCAACACTTTAAACTCAAGATCGTCCCTTGATTGTAGGCACCCATATCATATTTCTCAACATGGGTGAACTCATTTGCCCATTCTTTGAGGCGGTTTTCAAAGGCATCCATTATATTGCAAGTTTTGTTTTTTTGAGATTTGAGAATTTTTATATGAGAGACGGATTGTTGGAAGAATAGTATGAATTAGATCTTCAACCGAGCTCGCTATATATACTATTCGTCTTTTCCTAATTTTAATCGAGGTCTGATCAGCCAAAGAAATGACGCAGCAACAGCTACGCCCTTTCGAAGAGTCGCAGCTCTTGCTGCGCCTCTTCCTCAGACCCTTTCTCACAATTTCCAGTTCGTGCGCCTTCCTAATTCATGTTTGTCTATGATTTCCTATTCCTATAGGATATGGGTTCAGAAAGTATGCCAAGTTACCAAGGTTTTGGATTTTCTAATCCTAGCCGGGTTCGGTTTTCTAGACAATAATCACTATTTTCGCCAGTCTCGCACACTCACTAATTTATTTTCTTCTTTTTTAGGAAAATCATTTCATTTATATTTTTTCTAAACTTATATATTTCTTTTCTTTTCTTTTTTTAGGGGGTAACCCTCCCCATTGTCGGTCAAGTTTTTACATTTTTATACATTTTTTTCGCGTTAGTTTAGGCTGCTGTTATGTCACATGTAAAATGTTTGAGTAGATTATTTGCTACATGTAATTTATGTGAATTCTATTCCGGCAACATGACGGCATAAACCGTCAGCTACCAAACATGTCTTTAAGCTAACCTGCTGGAACAGAAGAAATCCAACAGCAAAGGCATTCAAACTGTCGTAACACAAGTAAAAAAAAGAAATATACACAAGCCTGGGGGCTCTCTCCCTAAAATCAGCAAGACCAGGGGCTCTCGGGAAAAAATCAAATCCGAAACTAGGGGCTTTCGCCCTAAAATTAAACCCGAAGCTGGGGTCTCTCGCCCGAAAACAGATCCAGATGTACAACAAATCCAAAAACAAAGTTCAATATCCAAAGTCTACAAACAAAACAAGACGGCTAATCCTCATCACCAGTGAGCCGTAGGGCTGAGCAAAAAATCCGATTATCCAAACCGATCCGATATCTGATTCGTATCCGATCCGAATTTTTGGATACCCGATCCGAAAGTTAAGTTTGGATCGGATATCCGATCCGAAATCTTTGGTTTTGGTTTGGATATGGATATTGGAACTAAAATATTTGGATATCCGATCCGATCCGAAACTATAATTTTCTAGTATAATTTCGAGAAAATACAATGTTATTTCATAAAACAACTTATAAAAGTTTAAATTATAAGAGAAATATGTAAGTGGTATATAAATTTTATGTCGAGAACATTAAAGTACGAATACTAAAGAAAATCATCGTGTAAAACGATGAATAAGATCGTGTTTCAAACTTAATTTTAATGTAAATTCCAAAATATGGATATCCGATGGATATCCGTATCCGATCCGATTATTTTGGATATCCGAACACTGGATATCCGATATATTTGGTTTGGATATTGGATATCTAAATTAAGGAATTTTAATTTGGATATTCGATCCGAACTAGCACTTTGGATCGGATATCCGATCCGTGCTCTGCCCTAGTGAGCCCAGCTAAAATCTCAAGGGCATCAATCTCGACATCCCGGGCCTCCAGCTCCCTCAGCAAGCGAGCTATCTCCTCTCGAGACTCCGCTGTATTTGCCCGAGACTCTACCTGCTCACGCTCCAAGGCTCTCTGCAAAAAAAATAAATGCCTCGTTTCAGTCAACCATTTCATTTCAAAAAACACAAAAATGCAGCAATAAATGAAAAGGAAATGATAGGTTCCTACCTGTCGGTCCTGGCCACCTGCGAGTGCCTCAACGGTTGTAGCCCGTAACCAGTGGCCACCCTCCACAACGCGACAGGCCGAGACGGGGCCACCTACATTCAAACACAAATAAAGGTTAAAACAAATGCATTCCTATGCAACAAAGACGGTCATGGATTGGAAGGTCACCCTCCTCGCGAGGTGCTCCCACTCTTCCAAGCCAGCATCGGTCACCGCAACGCTGAACTCACGGAGCTCTGAAATCATCGTGGAGCCATCCGCATCCGTGTACTCAAGCACCTCCGGGTAAGCTGGGGGCTCGACGCTCGCCACCTTTGTAACAACCCAGATTATTAAACAAGAGAAATACATTAATAATAAATAATCCATCAGAGTACAAAGATGAATAGGGTCAAGGTGGCGGAAAAAACCTGACCAATATGTGAACAACGTCCAACAATACGTGAACAACGTCACGACTCAACTCAAGAACAGTTTAACTAACTGCTTGACTCCTCAAAGAATGAGAGTAACCAAGATGATATGCAAACATAGCGTGATAGTTCAACTAACCATAACATCACACATAAGCAAGCACATATAACCAAAGGTTATAATATCTTGGCCTATAACATTACACCTCAAGGGTCATGTTATAGTTTGAGCTACCATAACCCCAGCCATAGAAGCATATAACATTCAATGTTATAGTACCTCCTACTATAACCTTCACTTAACCCTAGTGAAGTTATAGTAACTTCAGTTATAACCTTAGTTAAGCCTGTCAGGTTATAGTATCATCAACTATAACCTTCACTTAACTTCAACAAAGTTATAACACCTTCAGCTATAACCTTCACTCAACTTTAGTGAAGTTATAGTAACTTCAGCTATAACCTTCACTCAACTTTAGTGAAGTTATAACACTTCAACTATAACCTTAGTTAAGCGTGTCATGTTATACAATCATCAACTATAACCTTCACTTAACTTCTGCAAAGTTATAGTACCTCCAGCTATAACTTTCACTCAACTTTAGTGAAGTTATAGCACTTGAAGCTATATATGCGTGCGAGGTTATAGTATCATCAACTATAACTCTCTTTCGCCACGGGTTAGTCTTATATAACACCATCACCGAGGGGTCGACTCAACGGTACAAACCGCCATGTCACCACAACGAGTCTTGTTATAGTACACCGCACCATAACGTCACTTTCAAAGTTATAGCTCAAATAGGTAAAATCAAGGTATCTTACATGCAAAGTTATAGTTTAATAAGCTATAACCTTAATGATGTAAACCAAAACCCTAATTCCTCAACTTAATAAAACCCTAGCCTCTCCCATAAAGAGGAGGCTGAAACCCTAGGCCACGACAACCCCACGGCCACGCCACCACCAACGACGCTAGGGTTCTTGATTTGAACCCTAGTTCGCGCACCAAATAAATAAATGAGAATAGAATAACAACATAAACATTAAATGCAATTAAACATTAAATGCAATTAAACATGTGAATCATAAGCATAAATAACCACACAAACAAATAATCATACAATCAATCATTATATCATGTTAATAATTCACTTTCTATAAACATAATTAAAGGAAAACACCTAGTTACCTTTTTAGCGTAAAATATATGATAAATCCTCTTCTAGAATATAACCATCTTCCTCCGGATTGTCTACGAAGCCTTCACCATCATCATCAACACGTGCCAACAATAATAACGATCCTAATTAATAATCTAGCACATAGAACTACGAAAAGATGGAAATAAAATATAAAACTTACAACGATTGAAGAATAGATTGGCTAGGATCGATCTAGGAACGAAGATGAATAATTAATGATGAAGAAAACGGGAAGGAGAGGCACGAAACCCTAGGGAAAGGGCTGCCACCACACGGCACAAAGGAGAGGAAGAGAGGAGAGAATTAGGTTCAGGGTTTTCAAATAAAAGAAAGGGAAGGAGGTTAGGTTTAGCTTGATATTTATAGAGAAGCGAATGAGTACTATAGGGTTTAACTAGAAAATAAGCTCAATAAGAAATAATAAGGAGGATTTGACCCAACAATGAAGTTATACTTGTTGGAGCAAGTGTCCTCCACAATAGTGCATTTATATTATAAATCTCATTTTGGAATATTAGTGGGATGACTAGTATTTTGATACTCCACGTCAGTTGATTAACGTAAATCGATAACGGTCAGCTGACTAGAGTTAGACGTTATTGTCGTATGACGGCGGTAATCAACTGACCCCTTTCGGTCACACCTATAGGATGAGACCCAAACAGAAATCTAATTATTTGTATACGATACATATTAATTAGTACTTTACATATATATTTGATATATGTTTAGTTACGAGAGTTAATTATTGGAAATTGAGTTACGAACTCATTCCGGATAAGTTTATTAGTCAATTATACGATAATTGACTGAATAAATTTTACGTCTTATTTTAATACGATTAAATAAGATTTAATTTAATGATTAATAGTTAATTCATTAAATTAGTTGAGGTTATGCATATACTTTGAGGTAGAGGTGATTAGTTAATTATATTTACAAGGAGTTGTAAAATAAACTAACTAGGCATTGTGGGACCCATTATATATTGATATAATGATAAAATATCACTTAAAAGTTAAGTGTATATTATTTATTAATTTGAGTCATATAATTGTTATATGATCAAATTAACTCTTAATTATACAAGATAATTAATCATATGATTATAAGTATTTGTGGGACAAATATCAAAAATCAAAATGGACCACATGACACTAGTGGGTGCCGAAAATTGGTAGTGTACAACATGATGATTGTTGTTTCTTGTATTACACTACATCTTGTTATCATGTCATGTTTATGACACATGATCATAACCTTATTCACTACTACACTCAACATTTTTGCATGGGATTATTTTAAGCAAAATAAGGGCCACTTAGGCTTGATTTGGCCGGACCCCAAGTGTCCTTAAATGGACAATCTTGTTGTTCATTTTCACTTCACTTGTTCATTCTTATTTTGTTGCTTATCTCACTAAAATCCTCATCTCTCTAAAACCTCTCTAATACTAATATTTCCTATTACTAGAGTAGTAATAATATCCAATATTAGTTCATCTTATCACTTGTGTTTTCTAGTCAAAAACTAAGTGATTAGTTTGGGTTCTCTCTTGGGTGCATCTCAAAGGAGGTCTTCTAATTTGAAGATTACAAGGAGGATCATCTTTTTCTTTCTAGCACAAGAACAACAAGAAAGGTGTTTCTTGTTGTGCCCATATAAACCGAAATTTCCCAATGTAAGGAAATTTCTTCTTACTTTTTATTATGCATTTTAATTTGCATGCATGTTACATAGATCTTTATTAAACACTAAATTAACAAGTAATTTAGTAACTAATTAGAGGAGTCTAATTAGGGTCTATGAACTTTCATGTGGTATCAGAGCTAGCTTGTAGCATGCATGTTGATTTTAAGCATTAAAATCGGGTTATACGATAACTTGAGTAAAAATCGAAAATTTATGTTAAAAATGGTTTTCACGAAATTTTCTGATTTACATGCATACCTACTGATCTCAAAATGTTTGTGGTCAAATTTGGTGAATTTACGAATTAATTTGCTATTTATTATGATTTATGGCCTTTATAACCGAGTTAGCATGCGGTTTTATGTTAAAAGTTAACTAAAAATAGTTGCATGTTGAATCTGGCCTCAAAATTTTAAAATTTTCTCACATGCATGGTGTACATATTGTATGTAAATGTTCGTGACATTTAGTCATGTATTGCATGGTTATTGATTTTTATTGGATAAAAATCGAATTTAAAGGAGTTATTTTGTTCTTAAAATTGAAACGAGACTTTCTGGAGTTGAAAATTTTTGTACATTTTAAAATATTATTTATATCATTCTGGTAAAATTTTAAAATTTGTTTCATCATTTTATTATTTTAGTTGGTTTTTATTTGATAAAAACCGATTCTTATAAAGCTATTTGTTCATAAAATCATTTCAAATTTTTTGGGCAAATGTTTTTTGTTCTTGAGGTTCCTGGAAGTGTTCCAGAATGTACAAATATTTTTGTTTTCAATTTTAATGATTTTTCATTTTATTTTGGGTTTAATTCATAAAAGTTATGATTAAACCTCTTTAAATAGCAAATGCGATCAATTCAAACTAATTAAATACAAGTGAAATTAGTGGGGACTAATTTTGAGTTCTAAATCAGTTTAGATAATTATTTTGAGCTTAAATACGATTTAAGTGTTGATTATTGATTTTTAGTAGATAAAATCGATAAAATTCGTAAAAACCGAGCTAGAATGAACATGACAAGTGTTGAGGGTGATTTTGGCATGATTTTACAGCATTTTTATTTATGTTGTTGAATGAATGAATGTCATTTATTTATTTTATTGCAAGTTGTACCTAGTATGGCCTAGATTATTTTTAATCGGTATTACCCGTAATGTAAGGGAATACCGATTTGGTTGTAATTTATTGCGATTTCGTATCGCCGTTTTGTAATAATTAATAATTTCATTTTATAGATCAAATGTATAATAGGAATTTGCTATGTATTCATTTGTATTTTTGTAATTATTTATTGTGAAGACGGTGATTCCCAAAGTCGGTGTTCCAAAAGACGGTGCCATATTGGAAGGCGTTCCAAGAAGAGGCAAGGGACCAAGGAGTTGGTTTCCGATTTGTAATCATCTAGTTAATTAGATTAGCTAGGTGGCCATACTAGGATTTAATTTGATTGCTTGCTTTATTTTTCCGCACATGCCAAAATCACCAACATGCGTTTTATTTATCGATTGTCAATTCAACGTTATTCAAAATTCACCGACTTAGTTCACTTATAGGGAATTAATAACTAAAATTGGCAAGACCTCTCACATAACTTAAAAAGAAATTGAGATTTAGCCTTACCAATTGAAGCACCTATGAATCCCGTGTTCATTAGGACAACCACAACGTGGACCTTTTTACCTCGGGTAAGTAGGGTGATACGATCACACGCCTAAATTGGGTTGGACTCAACAAGATAAGCGTTATCTTGGGACTAGGAGATGGGTTTAGTTGAAATCCGTCAACCGAGAGTTCTAGGAGTAGAATTAGTCAAAAGTTGACTTACCGTCTTTTACATAAAAGTTGCATAACATGTTCTTTTGTCTAAAATGCGGGTCTCGGAATCGCTTATATAATTTCGTGAGGGGTCATTATATGAGTGACTTGTTTAAATTGGTTATACAAGTAAAATTGATTAAAACAATGAATGTTAATATTTCCTAATTTTGTTGTAGTTATTCATAATTCGCAATGGCAAACAATAACAACACCGTTCAACTAGGAAAAGACTCATGGCTAAGGTCCGTTATGGACAAATGCATCTTAAAAGACGATGGAACTAATTTCGTCGAGTGGGAGCAAACGAT
The DNA here is from genome assembly GCA_022085475.1 of Heliosperma pusillum. Classification (NCBI taxonomy): domain Eukaryota; kingdom Viridiplantae; phylum Streptophyta; class Magnoliopsida; order Caryophyllales; family Caryophyllaceae; genus Heliosperma; species Heliosperma pusillum. Next base: position 27,975 of record JAIUZE010011020.1, read on the forward strand.
CAAGAGCGCGGCGTTATCGGATAACGTTTTGCGCTACTTGACCGAGGCACCTCCAAATGAACCCGGCCGAAGGGCCACTAATGCGGCCAAAGCCGCCTATGAGGAATACCTTAAGGTAGCAAACGACGTCAAGATGGTCTTGATTTGGTCGATGTCCTCAACCCTTAAGCAACAATACATCACCCTTGGAGCATATGAGATATTCTCTAGGGTGACGTTGGCTTTTTCTCAATCACCCGAGATTCGCCAATACAATGCTATGACTCGGCTTTTTGAAGCCAAGCTAGAGAAAGGCCAAAAGGTTGGCCCACATGTGCTTAAGATGGTGGAATATGTGGACACTCTAGATCGTCTAGGGGTCAAAATTCCTAAGAAGCTAGCGGTTGGCCGCATCCTTCACTCACTTCCTCTCAAGTTTGCCCAAGCTAGGTCAAACTATAACATGCATGGCATGGATAAGAGCTTTCACGAGCTCCATGCTCTCCTTACCCAAGTCGAAAGGGATATGGAAGCAAGTGGGAGTGAGCAAAAGGATATTCTTACAATGAGATTGAAGAATTTGAAGCTAGGGGTTCAAAAGGGGAAGGGAAAAGCCAAGGCCCAATTAAAGAAGCAAGGAAAGGGAAAGGGCAAAACTATTATGAATAGCAATGCAAAGGCTAAGGGTAAGAAGCACGCCGAAGCCGAATGCTTATATTGTAAAGGCAAGGGACATTGGAAACGCAATTGTCCCAAGTATTTGAAGGATAAGAAGGACGGATGTGTGACACCGTCAGGTATAATCCTCTCTTCTCTCTATATGATAGATATTAACTATGCTTGCACTTCCACTTGTGTATTTGATACTGGATGTGGTTCTCACCTTTGTAATCACTTGCAGGGGCTGAAGGACGTGCGAGCACTAGCCAAGGGTGATGTGGACCTACGAATGGGGAATGGAGCAAGAGTTGCCGCCGTCTCCGTAGGAACTTATGTATTAACCTTAGGTAGTGGTCTTGAGTTGTATTTAAATAATTGTTATTTTGTACCCTCCTTGACTAAGAACATTATCTCCATTTCCGTACTTGATGCGGAGGGTTTTTCTTTTGTAATCAAGAATAATAGTTGTTCGTTTTCTTTTAATGATGTGTTTTATGGTAAAGCCATCTCTGTTGGAGGCATTTATGTTCTTGATAATGTTAATGAAATATATCATGTAGAAAGCAAGAAGCTCAAATTAGGTGAACCTAATCAATCATACCTTTGGCATTGTCGTTTAGGTCATATAAACGAACGACGCATAAAGAGACTTGTTTCAACGAAACTTCTCAAACCATTTGAGTACGAATCTTATGGTGAATGCGAATCTTGTCTTTTGGGCAAGATGACTCGTGCTCCTTTTACGGGAAAAGGGACACGAGCAAGTGAAGTATTAGGCCTCATACATACCGATGTATGTGGCCCAATGACTCTCCAAGCTAGAGGTGGTTACAAGTACTTCATTACTTTTACCGACGATTTAAGTAGATATGGATACGTCTACTTAATGCGGCATAAGAGTGAAGCTTTTGAAAAGTTCAAAGAGTTTCAACATGAAGTGGAAAACCAATTGAATAAGAAGATAAAAACCCTACGATCCGATCGTGGTGGTGAATATCTAAATTATGAATTTGATTCACACCTAAAAGATTGTGGTATAGTATCACAATGGACTCCTCCTGGAACACCTCAATTAAATGGTGTGTTTGAAAGGAGAAACCGAACTTTATTAGATATGGTTCGGTCGATGATGAGCCTTACAGAACTTCCTGACTCGTTTTGGGGATTTGCCATCTTAACCGCAATATTTTCACTAAATCGTAGCCCGACTAAAGTAGCCAATAAAACTCCATATGAGATATGGAAAGGAAAGGTTCCTTATTTGTCGTTTATGAAAATTTGGGGTTGTGAGGCGTTTGTTCATGAGAAGTCTAATGACAAGCTCGCACCCAGATCCGACAAATGTTATTTTGTAGGATATCCTAAGGAGACTCGTGGATATTACTTCTACAACCGTCATGAGGACAAAGTGTTTGTGTCTCGTGATGCTGTCTTTCTAGAAAGCGATTTCGTTTCTAAAAGGCAGAGTGGGAGAAAATTCGAACTTGACGAAGTTCGAGAGCCACAAACCGAAAATGAAGTGGAGGAAAACGTTCCCTCCTCGTCTGAAACGGTTATTGTCCCTAGAAGGTCAGGTAGAATTAGTTTTCAACCTGATCGTTACCTTGGATGTATCGAGGGAGATGGTGATTTGTTACTTTTTGAAAGTGATGAACCCACAACCTACAAGTCGGCCGTTTCTAGTCCCGACTCCAAGCATTGGCTAGAGGCCATGCAATCCGAAATGGATTCTATGTACGAAAATCAAGTATGGGACTTGGTAGACTTACCTGAGAAGGTGCGACCTCTTCAGTGCAAGTGGATCTACAAGATCAAGAATGGCATAGATGGACATATTGATGTCTACAAAGCTAGATTGGTGGCAAAAGGCTTCACTCAAGTTCATGGTTTACACTATGACGAAACTTTTGCCCCAGTCGCTATGCTTCGATCCATTAGGATTCTCTTAGCGGTTGCCGCATTTTATAACTATGAAATTTGGCAAATGGATGTCAAAACCGCCTTCTTGAATGGGATTCTAGAAGAGGAAGTGTACATGACACAACCTGAAGGTTTTGAGGATAAATCCAACCCTAAGAAGGTATGCAAACTTAAGAGATCCATTTATGGTCTTAAGCAAGCATCAAGGAGTTGGAATCATCGCTTCGATCATGTAATTAAACAAAATGGATTCACTCGAAGTGTCGAGGAACCATGTTTATACATGAAGTTTAGTGGGAGCAAAGTTACTTTCCTTATCTTGTATGTGGATGACATACTTCTCATTGGTAATGATATACCAATGCTTACTTCTACCAAGGAGTGGCTTGGGAAACATTTCCAGATGAAGGATTTGGGAGAGGCACAACGCATTTTGGGTATCCGGATCTATAGAGATAGATCCAAGAGGATACTAGCATTAAGTCAAGAAGCTTATATAGATAAGATTCTTGATCGGTTCAAAATGAAAGACTCTAAGAGAGGCTTTCTTCCAATAGGTCATGGTATCACTCTGAGTAAATCCCAGAGTCCTACCGTCACCGAGGAGATTGAACGCATGAAGTTGATCCCTTATGCTTCAGCAGTTGGGTCAATCATGTATGCTATGATGTGCACTCGCCCCGACGTCGCCTATGCTTTGAGCATGACGAGTCGTTATCAAGCCAATCCAGGTGAGAGTCACTGGATAGCCGTAAAGAACATCCTTAAGTACTTACGAAGGACTAAAGATTCGTTCTTGGTGTTTGGAGGAGAGACTGAGTTGCGTGTAAAGGGTTACACGGACGCTAGTTTCCAAACTGATAGGGATGATTTAAAATCCCAATCCGGCTATGTCTTTATGTTGAATGGAGGAGCCGTTTGCTGGAAGAGCTTCAAGCAAAGCGTGACTGCGGATTCTACAACAGAAGCTGAGTACCTCGCGGCATCAGAGGCTGCAAAGGAAGCTGTGTGGATTCGGCAGTTCTTGGAAGGACTAGGAGTAGTCCCTACTGCCACAGATCCCATCACGATGTATTGTGATAACAGTGGGGCTATCTTTCAAGCAAAGGAGCCCAAGTCTAGTAACAAGTCTAGACATGTACTTAGGAAATACCATGTAATTAGAGATTACGTGGAGAGGAAGGAAATAGATGTATGTAAGGTTGGGACAGACGATAACATCGCTGATCCTCTAACCAAGCCTCTTACAAAGGCTAAACATGACAGTCATGTCGTCTCGATGGGATTAAGACGAGTTCCTGAATTCCTCTAGATTATGTGATATGTAATAATTGAATGTTGTATCAATGTTTACATATATGATAATTGCATTCATTGTTCGAGTTTTATATGAGCTCTTTTATTTAGTATTGACTAAATTTTATTACTTTGTTTTGTCCGAATTGGTTATAATAAAGGTTGAACTCAATTCAAGTGAACATGATGAACTTAGTAATTGTCCCTAGTCATTTGCATAAGGTGACGTCTCGCAATGACTAGATTGTAAGTCGATCGATGGTTGGTTCAGCACCATGGAGTCATGGAGATGACTGATCGTTTACATAGACAGACTGTAGAGACACTCTGTCGGACAGTGACCATGATAGAGTCCCTTATCAAAATTGTTGAAGCCTGGTCGTGGCGGGGATTTCTATTATATTCCTATGAGTCGATTCTTTAGACTGGCGACCATTTACCTGAGTTGGTGTATTTTCCGATTGACTTTGGTTTTTTGTCCTAGGTCGTGCCGTGAAAGGAGGCCGATGGGCATCTACTGGGTCATGGTGATTTGCATTATACAGTGTAAGTTGGGTCAACAGAATTGTCCACCCACGTTGGGTATTAACATCTTCGGGCCACTCGAGGAGTAGTGACTGGAAATGCGTGGCCACGCTCGGAAGAGATCTATGGTAGATTTTCCGGTCAGACAGTTACTCTCCAGATCGAGAAAACCACTCAATTTATTTTTCCAATCGCAAGTGCGACCTGAAAGACACCTTGCGATGAGTGGGAGGATGTGACGCTAAAGTGACAAGAGAATTGGTAGCACACAACTTGTCGAGACAAGTGGGAGATATTGTGGGAGTAGGAGTCCTCCGCAATAGTGTGACTACATGCACAACTTGTATCGGACAAGTGGGAGATTGTTGGAGCAAGTGTCCTCCACACTAGTGCATTTATATTATAAATCTCATTTTGGAATATTAGTGGGATGACTAGTATTTTGATACTCCACGTCAGTTGATTAACGTAAATCGATAACGGTCAGCTGACTAGAGTTAGACGTTATGTCGTATGACGGCGGTAATCAACTGACCCCTTTCGGTCACACCTATAGGATGAGACCCAAACAGAAATCTAATTATTTGTATACTATACATATTAATTAGTACTTTACATATATATTTGATATATGTTTAGTTACGAAGAGTTAATTATTGGAAATTGAGTTACGAACTCATTCTGGATAAGTTTATTAGTCAATTATACGATAATTGACTGAATAAATTTTACGTCTTATTTTAAAACGATTAAATAAGATTTAATTTAATGATTAATAGTTAATTCATTAAATTAGTTGAGGTTATGCATATACTTTGAGGTAGAGGTGATTAGTTAATTATATTTACAAGGAGTTGTAAAATAAACTAACTAGGCATTGTGGGACCCATTATATATTGATATAATGATAAAATATCACTTAAAAGTTAAGTGTATATTATTTATTAATTTGAGTCATATAATTGTTATATGATCAAATTAACTCTTAATTATACAAGATAATTAATCATATGATTATAAGTATTTGTGGGACAAATATCAAAAATCAAAATGGACCACATGACACTAGTGGGTGCCGAAAATTGGTAGTGTACAACATGATGATTGTTGTTTCTTGTATTACACTACATCTTGTTATCATGTCATGTTTATGACACATGATCATAACCTTATTCACTACTACACTCAACATTTTTGCATGGGATTATTTTAAGCAAAATAAGGGCCACTTAGGCTTGATTTGGCCGGACCCCAAGTGTCCTTAAATGGACAATCTTGTTGTTCATTTTCACTTCACTTGTTCATTCTTATTTTGTTGCTTATCTCACTAAAATCCTCATCTCTCTAAAACCTCTCTAATACTAATATTTCCTATTACTAGAGTAGTAATAATATCCAATATTAGTTCATCTTATCACTTGTGTTTTCTAGTCAAAAACTAAGTGATTAGTTTGGGTTCTCTCTTGGGTGCATCTCAAAGGAGGTCTTCTAATTTGAAGATTACAAGGAGGATCATCTTTTTTCTTTCTAGCACAAGAACAACAAGAAAGGTGTTTCTTGTTGTGCCCATATAACCGAAATTTCCCAATGTAAGGAAATTTCTTCTTACTTTTTATTATGCATTTTAATTTGCATGCATGTTACATAGATCTTTATTAAACACTAAATTAACAAGTAATTTAGTAAATAATTAGAAGAGTCTAATTAGGGTCTATGAACTATCAATACTAACATTAGGTATAACTAAGACTAATAAAATAAGGATTTCCGAGAAATAATTAATTAATTCGAATAAAATAAATAGCGGAAATTCTAGGGTGTTACAACCTCGATATCCTGCAAAAATCAAATGGTACATCAACAAACAACTTATCAATTCTCAAAGTTCAATATACAAGAAGCAAACAATGCTTACCACGTTCGGCCAGTACGCAAATCTCTAACGAACAAACCCTTGGTAATCTTCGCCAGGAAGAAGGAGGGCGTCTCCACTCTCGCCAGCCAGGTCAGCCTCTCTCTCAGCGTTAGAAGGCTCCCTAAACATCGACCCTGGAGGATCGATGGGGACCGTGAAAGCATCACGAGAGCAATGCCAAGTCAAACGCTCGCCCAAGTAGCACACAGATCCCATGGGCGTCCTCAACAGCAACCTACTCGAGCTCCTAGGACGTAAGACCTCAGCCACGAAAGCAGGTGCGTCCGAGTAGTCAACCCAAGGTCTCGGAACACACTAAGACAAAGAAAAGAAAAGGGTCATTCTTATGATCTAGTTCCAGACGATGATAAAACAAAGGATCGTTCCTTATGATCTTTCTCCAACATAAAAGACAGAAAAGAAAGCAGTCGAAGTTACTTACGTGCTCCAGCTGCAGGGCATTCACGCCCCTCCTACAGACATCATAAGAAGAACGCTGACTCTTCTTACGTCACACTATCCAGTCTCTCACAACTAGGTACGCCCTTGGCTTAGACTCCATCCTCTTGGACGCGAAGCCCGGAAAGTAGAATTACACCCACGCCTGCAAAAAAAAAAGGTAATAACGGTATCAACGTCAAAATCAAATATTGATCTTTCAATGGAAAACAAGGTTATTGATCTTTCAATAAGGTTCAAAAGGAAGGTTCATACCTCCACCAGGAGTCCAGGACCGACTGTAGCAGGAGAAGTCTCATTCTCCATCAGCTCCGGCCTGACAATGGCCCTCATGTAACGAGTAAGGACCGCAAAGCCAGGAGTAACCCAGTCCCAACGACCTAGGCTACCCTAATCAGAAAGGAAAGGAAGAAGCTTCGTTGATAGCCTCTCCCCCTTGTCTCCGAAGTAAATCGAAGACAAGAACCACTACAACCAAAGCTGAGCCCTCTGCTCAGCAGTACAAGGAGGAGGACCTACCATCTCTCCACCTATCCTCACTCTCGTCGGAGTCCTACCAGCAAAGTAGTCTCTAACGTAAGAGCACGACACCAACCCAGGTAGAGCAACTGCCCCTGCTGGCAGGTTCCAACCTATCAGCTATCTCGCCTCCTCCGAGTCAACCCTCATGGCCACCGACAACAACTCCAAGCTCTCCTCTCCACACGTCAAACCATAAATCATGCCGTAATCTTCCAAGGTGACTCCAACCTCCCCAAAAGGCATATGGAAGGTCGAAGTCGTATCCCCGTAACGATCCAAAAAGGCGCGAATCAGGCAAAGGTTAGCCTGAATCTTCATCGCTCTGATCGACCTCCAGGCTCGAACCAACTCTCCAAAGGCTCTTCCCCCAATGAGGGTCTTCTCATCCTCAGTCAACTTCTCGTACGCCTCCATCATGGTCGTATAACCGGAAAAGGACCTCATATTCCCAGCCTCCTGCAATTTGAATCAAGAAGTCAAGTTAGCATTTTATATTTCAAAAGAAGTGGCAATCGGCTATGGAAAATGACAAGCAAACACAAAAGCTTACCATGCTCCGTGCCGTCCTAAAAAAACAGATGGTTCTCTATTGCCCAAATGATATGATTATCATCCCATTTCTCAGCACACTCAGGTGCACCTGCCAGATGGTGTCCACCACGACCTGTGGTAATCCTCCTCAGAACCTCGTCCTCAGTCATCCCGGTGTCCTGCGCCACCTCGGTTGGTGTATCTTCTCCCACACGGGAAGAAGATGGCTCAAGATCTATGTCCATGGGAACTCTCCCTGACGTAGAAGGAATGTCACCTGCACATTTCAAACGTGTCAAACGGTTCAAGCAAATCCTCAGCAGTTTCAAACAATGGCCAGCGCATTTAAAAGCGTTTCAAGACATTTCCAAAAAGCTTTATGGTCGTTTTTTTACCGTTCTTCCGAAAACTCGACTACACATGTAGGTTAAGGGTCAACTCAAGTCTTAATTCGAAGCCTAATTTTGGGTTTGAGTTGAAAATTCGACAGCATTTCGCTATAATAGCAGTTTTACCCTAGAAAAGCGTCCTGCAGAAGCCGTCGCAAACTGAAAAATCAATGCTAAAACAAGTTCACCCACTACACAAGGGTTCCAGAAGACCAAGTTTCATCCAAAATGAGCTACCCTAAGGGGGTTTCCGAAGCGGTTTTCGAAGCGGTTTTTGGTTCAGTGACTATCCGTCTCACTTGTTCAAAACTCGATGAAAACGAAAAACGAATGCATAGCTATGTTCCTAACAAGGCCAATTATCCATTTCTAATATCAATTCCTATCATACAAATCAAGGGAGCAAGAACCCCTCAATTTTTGAAGTTCGTTGGGGAAGGGAACCCCAATTTCAAAATCAAAATCAAAATCAAGCAAATATACACGATTAAAGCGAGATTGGAATGCATACCTCGGATTGTCATGGCTTATGGAGTAAATTGATCAAGATTTGAACAAATTTGGTTGAGTTTTGAAGGTTTTATTGGAGTTTATGACTTTAAGATGAATGAAAGTACTTCCGTCTGTTCGCGTCTTTTATCAGACATGGAGAAGCTCGGGAAGAAACGCAGCAATAGTTGCGCCTCTTCCAATGGTCGCAGCTCTTGCTGCGCCCTTTCCCCAGCAATGTTTTGCCTAAATTTGAAAGTTGGTTACAAGTTCGTTACTTGTGGGCCCAAGTCTTATCCGCCTCTTCTCCGACTTCTATTTTTCATGCTTTGGTTCTTTTTTCAAGACCCGTGCCTCGACAGGTTTCAGAACCGTCACATCATTTCAACAGAGACCCGTTTTTCCGGATATACAATCAGTGGGCCCATTTTTCTTCCTCAAGATATTTGTTCGCCACAACCGAACAAAGTCTTGGAACGATTCAATCCTGACGGAATCTTCCATATATCAAGTGTCAACATGTGTTCCCCCAACAAGAGTTCGCTTGAAGACAGAGACATGCAGATTCTCACATCCAGCGGCTGGCAAGCCTCATTACGTACCTTATCCCCAACGGCTGGCGAGCCTCATTACGTATGCCTTTCAGACGGCTAGCGAGCCTCACATCGCACCTCAAGTAAGAAGATGCTCATGTATGACTCCTTCTTATGGCTGGCGAGCTTTCATACATAGTTTAATGGAGTTTAAACGACCCTCCCCGACAGTCGACATACTTTAAAATGTTCCCGACGACAGGTCCTTGGTTCAGACCCCTTGAACCGCCTCGCGTCGCCATAGTCGTCTGGTTGTTATCTTCAATTGACCTGATAGCTATAGTTTGACTTTTGCCTTGTCCAAGCCTCAGTCAAAGTGGTGGTTCTGTAGATACCTCGAATCTACACCTTCCGCCAATCACCCAGTGATGATTGGGCCGCATGTTTGGTATGCGAAACGATTTATGACAATTTGTAAGTTTAACGTTAAGTGATAGCTCAAACATTTGTATCTTCCCCTTGGTGTCATCTACGCGCCGATACGGTCGTTTTGACAGTCATTTTGGAGTCCGGGTCAAAAACCGCTTCATTTTCTATATACCGTCTTTTAAAACCGTGTCGGAACGCTCGAGAATATTCCGGATATTTTAATGTTTCAAAAATTATCTTTTATTAGTAAAATGTATTCATATTTTATTTAGATGAGTATTCGAAATCTACCGCAATTCCCATAAAGAAACGCGCAAATCTTTCTTTCAACGGAAAATTCCCACGGTACCCCCGAACTATGACATTTTGCCCGAAATACCCAAGTTTTTGCTCCGAAAAACATTAAGTAGCCATAACTCGTGTTTAAAAACTCAGAAAATGACAATTTTATTTTTCAAATCGTTCATCTTACCGGGTACTTCGATTTGAAAAAAATGGCGAGTTCGGAACTCGTGACCAAGAGATATGGTCACTCAAAGTTTGTTCGGTGAAAAAAACTTTGACATATGAAAACTCCTAGCCACGGGATCAAAATACGACAATTTTTTTTTCAAATCGTAGCTCTCGGAAAGATCAACAATTTGAAAAATAATTTAGGCATTTTCCGATTTTTTAAAACCGAGTTATGGCCACTTAAAGTTTCTCGGGTCAAAACTTTGGGTATTTCGGGCAAACTACCAAAGTTCGGGGGTACCGTGGGAATTTTCCGTTCTTTCAAAGTAGTAAACTGCTCGAAAAATGACGCAGCAAGAGCTGTGCCTCTTCCAAGAGTTGCAGTGCCTGCTGCGCCTCTTTCCCAGCACTGTTTACCTGTTTTCGGAATATTTTCTAGATTTCTTTTTGTGTTCGAGTTATTCCAAAACTCTTCGAATTTCTCCCTATATAAGGAGAGGTTCGTGCACACTTTCAAGGCACGCTAGTGTTCCGCCCCTTCTTTTCTCTCTCTTTGCATTTCAGACCTTGCTCTAAGCATTTTGACAACTACGTGCTTGATCAATTGACCACGTAAGCTCATATCCTTTTGGGTACCTGTCACGTTATTGCATTGACCTACCAACTTGACCAACTCAACAATAATCAATCTTAACTAATCAACCGTTCCTCCTGCGAGGGCACTTTCTTTACATTCGAGTCGATCTGTCGCTAAATCGTTAACTTTAGTTCATATCCAGTTTCGTCAACATGTAAGTCTGAGGGTGTTTAATCCCATCTTTTTATTGTATTTTATTTCATCTAATGTAAGATTCATGTCGGATTAATGTCAAAATCATTTTCAACCTTTTATTTCATTATTTCTTTTATTTTTCTTATTATATACTCCCTCCTATTCATAATAACATTCTCTCTTTCCATTGTCATCTATTCACAATATCTTCCCCCTTTCCTTTTTTGGTAAACTTTTATACTTATTTTAATCACATCACCCCACAACAATACCCCACAATACCCATACTTTATTTTATTTTAATCACTTCACCCCCACAACAATAATTATTTTAATCACCTCACTCCACTATAATACCCCACAATACATTCCCTCTCTCCAATCACCTCACCCCTACACAATATTTTACCTTATTAAATTATCCACCCTTAATTTTTGGTCCATTCTTGAATGGGGAAAGTTATTATGAATAGGAGGGAGTATTATTTAGATAGTTAGTTCTTGAGTTAAATCCCTAATAATCAGTATTAGTGGATTTTTGTCATCTATCAAATTTTGTCTTTAGAGGTTAGATTTGTTCATATCAAATCTCTAAATTCGTCTTTGATATAATTGGAGTAATTAATGTGACTTAAATTACTTAAATTCGACTTGTAGATCATTAATAAACCGTAAATCACCAATGAACATTAACTGTTTGCGATTCCGGCTTCATAGCCAGAACCCATCTTGGGAACAGACGCAAGGTCTGATGCGCCTCTTCCAGAGGATGCATGACCTGCTATGTCTGTTTCGGGCTGGTTTCTGTCTCTGAACTTCCAGTTTCGCTTTGACGTAGTTTAACTAGGGAATAAATCGACTATTATTCGTATTATCGCTGTTAATCTAATTCGTTTAGTTTTATTAATTCTTTTCTTTGTTTCAATTAATCTTTTAAATATATCTCCGACATAGATCATGAAATCCATTGTAATATTTGTTCTTTTGTAATTTATTTTGTTATCATTGTATGATTTAATTACTTGTGTTCTCACATGCAATTGAATATAAAATCTCAATTCGACATAATTAATTGCTAAACTACATGTTCAACCGACATAGTCTAAGCTCACATGTTATGATTAAAACGTGGATGTTGCATTGCATGCATATAACCGACAACATATCGATAACAGAAGAGTTTCCCTAATCATTAGTAGAGGCCGCTATCGAGGCGGGCGGGATTAGGTGTTCGATTAAAAGAACTTCCTAATACGTACCCTCACCCCTGACTCCAGATCTCTGGGAACATCCGTGTTCATTTGCATCCACGAGAATCATTCTAGACATAGAATGTGACACCCTCGAATTTGCGGAAAGATAAACAAGTAATAAAAATAAATAAAAGATGAGAATACGTTTTTAATAGGTTCACTTTAGTGAAAATCGGTAAATTTTAAAACCGGAACGTACCATTAAATATATTCATCATAACAAAGGTGTCTTAAAGAAAAAGGTTCATAACAAAAAAGAAATAATATTATACATAAGAAGTATCCAAAACGGGAGACATATCTCCCGTATAAATACGGAAATAAAAGAGTGTATAATATAATACAATCCTAAGAACCGAATATAGGTCCAAGGTAATACTTCACTCGCTAGCTCGTCAATGTACCCAAGTATGCATCACAAACCTGCCAACCGCATTAAATATAAACACGGAAGCCACAGTCAGTGGGGAGTAACTCCGAGTTCTCCCAGCCACGAAATGTCGAGTTTAATAAAACATGAATAACATAAAAGAGATGTATATGGAAAATACAAAACCTTAACATATACGATATGCTTTTCATGTTATGAAACAAATAACTAACATATAACCTAGCATATGAAAGCTAAGCTACTCATGCAAACTATCATGTGAATCGGTTAACAACCTATACCACGAGGTAGGGAAGCTGTATTTTAGCTCAGAGGTTACATTTAAAACATGGCCATGATACCCTCGACCCTAATCATACAAGCTATCATGTGAATCAGTTAACAACCGGTAATCCAAACTCTATCAACCTTAGCCGGCTTGCATCTCACCTTCTACGATTCATAGAATATCAAACATGAAAGACCAATACGTCTAGAAACAGGCATAAGTTCTTAGCACAGTCAATAGTCGACTTCTGTAACTCGAGTCTATACCACAAGGTAGGAAAACATCCTAGTCCTAGACTGATCAGACCTAGCGACAACAGCTAACCCATTCCCTGTCTCATGACCAAAAGTACATGAGAAACTCTACTAGGCGACCCCCTAAGCAGAGATGGCTAGTACTTAAGCTGGCTCCCTTCCCAAAGTGGAACTCTTAGGATGCCATGCCCCCGGCTTGGTATCAAAAGGCCCAGGCCAGTGACACAAACGCTATCAGTGGTGAACATATACTCGTTAAAGATAGTAAGGCCTATCGATGTCATGGTCCAAGATACTCATTTAGAATTAGAATGGTCAAGACGCCATATACTCATAATTCTCTATGGGTACTTAGTCAACACGACACCAACCATATAATCAAACAGTCACGGAAAAACTTCCTATCATGTGACTAATTGCATATAAATCATATTCAAATATCATATCGCCTCATATCTACTAAGGCTAATTCATTAATTAAATACAACCTTACTTGAAGACAAAACCCCGACCCGAGTCCCGCGACGGGTCATCAGTCAAAACGGGGCTGACTAGATCTTAGTTTGACCAAACCCGTTTGGTCAAACCGGCTAGAAACAGAGTCTTAGCCACTTAGGCTTGAACATAAGAACATCATATTCATTTCATGCTATTTTATTCAAATTTCTAACATGTGAATTATTAATTCTTACGAAACCCGTTAGACTTAAAGGATATCAAATTAAACTACAATCTCATGCTATATTTTCTAACATGTGAGAAATAATAATATTATGAAAAACCGTTTAATTTAATAATTTACTTATTAACATTTCCCACTTGCTAAATATTACAAAACATAATATAATAATAACGATAAACTCAAAAACCGTCACAAGTCCAAAGAGGGCTCACGGGTCATGGCTGGACCGGATTGGACCGGGCCTGGACTGGGCCCACGGGCCTGGTTTGGGCCGGTTTTGGTCTACCTTTTCTAAAACCGTTTCTTAATATTTTCCGCATGCTTAACATATTTAAAACCCGTCAAAACAACAACAAAACAATCAAGTATCGACACAAACCCAAAGGACCAAGACACGGACCAACCAGACCGGGCTGGACCGGGTCTGAACCGGCCTGAACCGGCCTGGTTTGGGTCGGTTTCCAGCCACCCTACACGGCCAACACTAATCAACAACTCCAAATTATTTCTAACATGTTTTAATTAACAACCATCCATTTTAACAACCAATTCAACCATCATTCATACTAAAATTATGATTATGAACAAATCATCCAAATATGTCAAGAACAACTAAACATGTTAAAAATTCATACAACATAATAATAATAACTACTTATCATGTTACTACTTAAAACCGTAAATAACAATAACATAAACAAAAACAAAAGTATGTAACATTAATTCGTCGAGTAACTCGGAATCTTTACCTTAGCTAGCACAAAATCAAGTAACACCAAAATAAGAACTAAAAACCCGTCTACTAATCTTCTTCTAAAATATACGAGTCACCAAACTCGTCTTCATAATCTTCTCCTATAAGAAATGACAAAAATAACATTATTAGAATTAAAACTTGATTTCAACAATTAAAGTGTTGAAAACGATTTTGTCGGAATTGCAAATAAAACGTACATGGAGATGAAGAGCGGAGAGGAGACTCTAGAAATATAAGTTAGGACGGATTTGGCCAAGTAACGAAGGTTTTGTGACGATTTTGCTCAAGAACGCTCAAGAACGATCAAGAACACGAAGAACGATTATGATTATATTAAAGAAGGTATTAAATAGATATTAAGTTGATTTAATGTAAAATGAAAAGATAATTAGTGAGTAATGGGGGGAGGGTGTGCCGTGTAATTATAGAGGAATAATGGAGTCGGGTTTTGAAATTGTTGTTACGGGATTGACTCGGGTTTTATAATTATATTATGGTAATTGTTTAGATATTATTAGATATTAAGTTAATTTAATCAAATATCTAGATATTATTTAGATATTATGTTATTGTAATCAAAAGAAAGAAAATATCTAATCCTAAGAGGGGAAAAAGAGGCGTGTGAAATGGAGAGAAATCGGGTCTGTTTTTAAGCGATTTGCGTAATTTAAACTGACAGATTAATAAAGCTACAAATATCTTAGATATTATTATTAGTTTAATCAAAAGATCTAATATGAGTGGAAAGGGTTGACTTGGGCGTGTGACTCATGCAAGAGTCGGGTTTCGGGTTTGTTTCGGGACTTAAGTTGGCTCGGGAATAGTTAAATGACGTTCGGGGTTAAACCGTAAAACCTTCTCTTTAATTCCGAATAAATTCAAAATAATTATATTAAATTATCATAAATTCAAATAAATCGTAATAAATTAAAATAAATTAAATTTATTATTTTTAAAATATAATTTCGGTCTTTCAAATTACGGGTTGTTACATAGAATGTTAAGGGTAACGAGTTCTTAGTGTTCATGTCATCACTTTGTGTCTTGCCATGGCATAAAGTATTCGAACGGTTCCAACTTCCCACAAAAGTTGGTGGCGACTCCACAAATGCTTGTTTTCACGCTTGTCCCTCGTTTCTCCAGCCGTGGTATCCCGTGCACCACAGTTTGGAAAGGATCGCGAAATCCGTGTATCACAACTGGTCGGGTCATTTTTGGGTTAAGCGGGTCTGAACCAAGATTTCTTGTAGTGTATTTCGGGTCGATTCTTTTTCGTGTCAACGGTTATTTAAGGTCGGGTTAATTCGGGCGGTCGGGTTAATTCGGGTCGGATTAATTTGACCCATGTTAGTTCGGGTTAATTTTAGTCGACTTAATTAATTAAAAAATTACTAAAGGGTTAATTCCAAGACTACCACATGGAGACTTCTAAGAGATCCTAATAGTAACATGTGTCGCAATATAATGCTAAAGATAGTCTTTTTAAGTTATTGTATAGATTTGTCTTAAGATATGGTCATTATTTGTTCGGGTCGAATTAATGTAACAATATTAAATGTGACTTCAAATTAGCTAGTTCAGGTCACTTCGGGTCATTTAAATTGGGTCATTTTCGAGTCAGGTGATTTTGGGTCGGGTGATCTCGGGTCTTGTAGTTTCGAGTTGGGTGAGTTACAGGTCTGTCAAAACTCGGGGTCAAGTTCGGATCGGGTCGTGCTAGTTCAGATTTCGGGTCATATTTAGGTTATTTTCAAATATTGCGTCAGTTTTTTAAAATTGGGTTGCTTTTGCGAGATATACTGCCATACACAAAGGTAATTAGGTATACATACGAGTGAGAAGCTAAACAAAGTGGAAAGCGCGTGAGTGTGTGCATAAAACAAGAGGCATCAAACAGCCACATAACGCACATTACGCAGCACGATTTTTAATTTGAAGAGAAAACAAAAACATTGTACTCTTACTAATAATAATTGCTTCCTCTCCCCTGTTTCTCTCCCTCTGAAAAGAAAAGAAAAGAAAAGAAACTGACCAAAATCAACATGCCAGGTGTTACTAAATCGAAACAATTGTTTTCTTTCCTCATTTTCTCCACTTTTTTCTTCTTCAATTATTCCCATACCATTCAAGATTTACAAGCTTCTTCCTTTCTGGGTTTGTTTCATTATTCTCATTTTCCCCTTAATTCTTTTCATTATGCTGTCATTGCTAAGTATTCTTATTCTTGTTTTAGTGTTGAAAGTTTGTGACTTTTCAAATATTCAGACGTTTAGTGTGTGTTTTGTGCAGAGGAGTTAAATGGGCATCATAAAAATACTGGAAACAATAATAATGAGCTTGTTTATGGTAACAAAAGGAGGTCAATTGCTGAAAATACTGGAAACAACAATTCGTCTTCATTGATTTTGGCAGCCAATAATACATACAGGAAGGACCCACTTGATCACTTCAATCGCTACACTGGTGGCTGGAATATTAGCAATGATCACTACTGGGGCGTCAGTATTTTTCCTTTTTTTTTTCTTGCTTAATTATATACTCGCCGTCATCAGTTATTTGTGTACCTTTTTTTTTTCTTATACTCGCCGTCATCAGTTATTTGTGTTCGGTAATTCCTGTACATTTCACTTCTCTTATTTTGCTAGACCCTTTGATGCATACGAGTAAACATGTTTTAGTCTGCAATCATTGTCTCAAGTTCTTAGCTTCCAACTACGATGTGAAAGAAATTTGATCTAGTGGTTAATGAGGTCTTGTTGCTGCTCAATTTCTTGATTCGAAGTCGTAGTGTTGGGACCTTTTTGTTTGGCTAAGGAGTTGCTAGTGCCTGTTTCTCAGTTATTGTTGTTGTTGCTAGTGCTTGTTTCTCAGCTTTACTTCTTGTCAGCAAACTGTGTAGAACGTCAATTTATGGTATTTTTTGTGTACTAGTTTTGGTAGTTTGCCGAGTTATGAGGACATTTATATTGTAAACTATCAATATATTTCGTGAGAATAGACTTAACAGTTGATCAGTCAGCAGATTTGATCTACTTTTGAATTATTCAAACATAATAAGTAAGCATAATCTGGCTGCTGATTTTGGTACTGTAGACTATGGAATTGTCTATTGTATTTATTTGGCCTAATTTTACTTCATCTATTGAATATTGACATCATGTTCTGTATGCAGTCTGTGGCTTTCACGGCAGCCCCATTCTTCATTGTTGCTGCGGTGTGGTTTATAATCTTTGGGCTCTCTCTAATATGCACCTGCCTCTATTTCTGTTGCTGTAGAAGTGCACCCTATGGCTATTCTCGAGTTTGCTATGCACTTTCACTCATTCTCCTTATACTTTTCACTATCGCTGCTATGTAAGTCTCCCTCTTCTTGGCACTCTTTATGCCTGTAAGTTTGCTGGGTTTGTATGAATTAGAATATATAGTTTAGGTAAATGGTGGTGCTTGATAAGATATTAATCTGATGTGGTTTGTTTGAGTTCCAAAATTGTAAACTTTGTGTATTAATCGCTTTTATCTTGTAACTTTGTCAGTAACTGATGTGGTTTGTTTGTATCTCAGTAGGGTAAAATTATGCTGTCAAAACTCATCAAAACATGGATCTTTTTTTTTTTCCTATTAGGAGGGATTCTCTTCATCTGAGAACTCTCTCAACAATTTAAGCGTGTAAAAGGAGGCTCAGTCACCCAAATGTTTTTGAGTCCGTTTGATGATTTTTTATCCAACACTCATAGTTGTTGTGTAGTTTAATTTTTTTTTGGAATTTCATTGCTAGATGACTGTGTAGAACATGTGAAACTGGAATTTTTAAACTGATTAGTGACAAACTACTGAGTGTTCATGCTTCCAGCAAGCTCTTGATTTTTCTTATTAATGATAAGTGTGCAATGGTGGCAGCATTGGCTGCATATTTCTCTACACTGGCCAAGGGAAGTTTCATGCAAGTACAACGACAACGTTAAATTATGTTGTGAATCAGGCAAATTTTACAGTCGAGAACCTCAACAATGTATCAGAGTTCCTCTCTGAGGCCAAAAACATAGGGGTAGGACAGATGAAGCTACCAGAAAATCTTCAGAATCAGATCAATGATGTTCAGGCAAAGATAAATAAAGCTTCTACAACCCTTCAAGAGAAAACTCAGGATAATTCCAGAAAGATACGCAAAGTCTTAGATCTAGTGTAAGTATGATTTTTTTTAAATGCTGTTGGGATGTAACGGGTTTTGTTAGTCAACAGGTTTTATTCATCCATTTGTCCTTTAATGTAGGAGGATGGCCTTGATAATTCTTGCAGCTGTTATGCTTGCCCTGACATTTATTGGATTCCGTGAGCTTGACGTCTTCCTGTTAAATTTTCTCTAATTTTGTGGTCATATCTTCTTTTTAATGTTCTCATTTGACTCTTATTTTTCGATTCCAGTGCTATCTATCTTTGGCTTGCAGTGTCTCGTGTACACGTAAGTGAATTTTTTCTATTTCACTGATCACTATTCATTTCGTTACGGCACGCCATTAATGTCGGTGCTATTTATTCAAATAGCATGTTTGAATTTTTATGTGTTATGTGCATGCTGTTCATTGTGCATAATAACAGGTTGATCATCGTTGGTTGGATTCTTGTAACGTTGACATTCATCTTGTGTGGTATATTTCTTGTCCTCCACAAGTAAGTTCCTTGAACTTGATGAGTTATCCAATGTACCCTGCATTTGTTATTGTTGCATTTACAACTTGCCGAGAAAATTTACAAGTTAATATCATCATTCATTTGCCTGATTGAGTAACTATAAGCTTGCAGTGTGTCTGCTATTTACCCATTTATATCAGTTCTGACTTTTAGTGGTGCAACTAGTGTTGTTGCAGATACATGCATTGCCATGGATCAATGGGTGCAACACCCGATGGCTCATACTGCCTTGGATGATATCTTGCCTTGTGTTGACAACGCAACTGCGCAAGAAACTCTCTTACGATCCAAAGATGTGACTAATCAACTGGCGAGTATGGTAGACTTGGTGATTGGCAATATTGCCAACGCTAATCCAAGACCTAATGCACCTCCTCCTCTTTACTACAACCAATCAGGTCCTTCTGTACCTGTTCTCTGCAATCCCCTCAATTCTGACCTAACTGATCGAACATGTGCAGCGGGTGAAGTTGACTTCAGTAATGCAACCCAGGTAATGTTTTTTTTGGAAATATTTCATATATTCTTGTTGTTTTGCTTTGAATTGGACATTTTTTATTACCATAGAAAGAACGATCTGGTTTTGAAATTTGAACTCTAGCCTTCTCCCTTTTAGAGGTGACAAATGGCATTGTGGTAACGAGGGATTCTTAACTTGTTCATGTATGAGGCGACTGTGTTGCGAGGATCTTGTCTGGCCTTTTGTATTAAGTATCTAACATGTGTTCATTGGGAGCTTAAAATTCGCTCTTGCTAAATTGAATCGTGGCTTTGTTTTTTCTCTTTCTTGTAAATAGAGCCACGAGGGCAATTTTGATGTGGATGGGTTTTAGACCCAACTCATGAATACAGCTTGTTCACGTGTTCTAAGTTGAATGTTGTGGATCTATTAAAAGAGCTTATCCGATTAAGGAGGTATTATCACAAATGTTCAAGGCACTAGTGCAAGATTACTTTTTTAAATGAATAGAGGTGATCAAACATATGGTCATCTTTTAAGGTTATTAAACTGACTGCTTGAGTGAATGCAGGTATGGAAGAACTATGTTTGCGAGGTTAAAAAGGTGAACGGGAACGACATATGCACGACTATGGGGCGGTTAACACCCACAATATACAACCAGATGAATTCTGCCGAAAATGTAGCATTTGGGTTGTATCATTACACACCCTTCTTGGTGGGGGTGGAGGACTGCACTTTCGTGCGCACTACCTTCAGCGACTTTAGTGCCAATTACTGTCCTGGATTGAGGAGATACACCCAGTGGATCTATGTCGGTCTCGTACTTGTGTCAGCCGGTGTGATGTTGTCTTTGATTTTTTGGGTCATCTATGCTCGTGAACGAAGACATCGGGTCTACACCAAGCAATTCATTGCCGGAGATCATTAAATATATTGATGGAGAAATCCAAGAGTGAAATTCTTTTATGGTGTGTACAAATGCATCAAGCTCAAGTTTGTTGTACATTTTTTTTTGCAGATTTCTTCTATGTATTGGCGGTACAGTTTGTTCTTGTATGATTGTTTATTGAAGATTGTAGATTAGTGTTGTTGCCTCTATTTGAGATTGTTTCAAATTAAATAATCACCGGGTCCTTTCCTTTCAAGTTAAATAGTGCTCCTTTATTCGGAGCAAATTGTGATCTTCTCTTTCATGGTTACGATTTACTAGTAGCAATTAGCCAATGACCCTCAGGATAAGGATTTGATGATGATGGTTCCGATTGACTCCTAAATGTTTTAAATCCATTAGTTTTGGTTCTAATTCAGATTAGTGGATTGAAATTCTCCCCTCTTTTCCACGTTTGTTTATAAGTTGAAAATTCATGAGCTAATTAGTGTGTGTTTGACCCAACTTTTCAAAGTGTTTTTAAACTCAAAAGCACTTTTTCGCCAAACAGCACAATAGTTTAAAAGCTAAATAAAGTTTCTCAAAAGCTAAATAATCTCTTTTTACCCATAAAAATTGAAGCGCCAATTTAGTGCTTCTAGATTTTGAAAACTCCTTTTAAAATATTAAGCTCAAGAAATAGAAACTCATTTTTAAGAATTTAGGTCAAACATGCTCTTAAATTTTGTAGTACGAAAAAATAATGCGCTGACATTCTAAGTAAAGCATTGGCTAGAGAATTAAGATATTGTGGTTAGAAATTGGTTTAATCGGTGGCCATTAAAATTCATCCTAAATTTTTCTTGTTCCTATGACTGACTAGATCTAGACGAGATTGCATAACTGTGTCCGTATTTTCCGCTGCAAGAATTTTTACGTTAAATTTCATGTTATATTTGTAACACCCGCGATTTTAGTAATTAGATTTTAATAATATTTAAATATTATTAGCTAGCCTTAGTTCTAGTCTTAGATTAGAAATTTTATAGTCGGGTTAAATCCGTGTTTAGTCTACCTTTTCGAGCACATAATCGGGTTCTACTCGGATTTTTAAACGGGTTAAAGTCCCAAGTAAGAATTTGGGCCATCTACATTCTTTCCCTCATCAAAACAAACCCAAACCCACTTAACTCTCCTCATTTTTCAGCATACTACACTTCACCTTCTCCATCTAAACCCTAAAAACTCCATTGTTGAACCTCATAAACCTCTTAACTCAAAACCACCATAACTCCCTCATTCCTTACTCTTTCCTCTTGATTTTTCTTGCTTTCTTCATCTTTTCCTTCCCTCTTTCATTTAAGGTAAGAAAGGCTCTACCTTGAACAATTTCATTTTCTCCATCTTTCTCAAAGATGATGTTTTAGTAATCTTTTATGTTCATACTGTAGGAGGAGACCTTCAACACCCGGACAAAGACTATATCTTGATAAAAGAAGAAGAAGATTGAAGAGCAATCAAGGTAACGGTGAAGGGTTACTCGATATCACTCTTATGTGTTTACATGTTTAGAAGTAGTATTTTACATGAAAGTTGAGTTCTTTGTTGTGTTCCAGCATGATTACATGATTACTATTCATTTATATGTGGTTTCATCTCATATGCTTAACTTGTATGAATTTATGTTAGTGTTCTGAAATTCACTTCATTAATTATGTCAGACTTGTGTTAGTGTCATAAATGTTGTCTCATGATGCTTTAAATGATGGAATGTAATGATTTGATACTCATATAAGGCATTTAATGTGGTTTGGTAATGATTAATGTTGGTAAAAAGGATTGGGTGAAATTAGATTTGAGTTTGATTGGTGTTGTGTTGTGTTTCGGCCATATGCGTGCCCTAGCCGAGTGCCCCCCCCCCCCCAACCGGTTGGGAGTTCCATGTATCAAAATTGTTTAATTTTGGTGAGTTTGGAGTAATGTGTGTCCTAGCCAGGTACCCGGCGACCCTGGTCGCCGCCCCCTTGACCGGCTAGGAACACCCTGTATTAAAATGCTAAATTTGTAACATGCGTGTGCCCCAGTCTGGTACCCGGCCGCCGCCCCCCGATCGGCTGGAAACCCTCCTATTTTCCTTTGTATCTCGCTTTGGCATGTGTGTCCCAGCCGGGTACCCGGCCGCCGGTTCCCCTGACCGGCTGGGAACCCCTGCACTGACCCATTTTCGTAAAATGATCATATCTCTTTTGTTACTTGCTTCTTTTGGGCTTGTGACCTACCGTTGGAACCGTATGAGGCTAAGTTATCTTCTCCACAAGTAATTTCTACATTTGCATGTCTATAACTCTAGTTATGACTGTTTGAAGTGGACCCTTGTTTTAGTTGGTTTCCAAACTTATTGTTTTGAGACGAGATCTATGTTTCTTATTCATTATACTTCTTAAACTTTGTCTAATGCTTATGTATCACGTATTGAATCATGTTTATCATTTTTACATTTATATTATGCCTTTCTCACATGTTTAGTGACGGTTTTAGCATGTCTCCTCTTTTTAGTCACTTATGCCTTGAGTAATGGATCGAGTCTTGTGTATTGGATGTTTTGAACTCTCATTTCCCGGTTGCACCTCCATACTCATTAGACTTGATGTCGGGGCAATAGAGGTCGATCTTGACGCTTTTTTGCAATTGTTTAGTGGGGATATGACGACGTTGTTGGGAGGCGAACACAATGCGTTGATCAACCCGGCCGTCAAATGTGTTGGATTGAGTGTCCTCAACAATAGTGCGATCACATAATTAAATCTCAATAATAAGACTACAAAGGGATGATGAATATTATAGTCAACTAGTCAACATTAATTGGTAATGATTGGCTCACTTGAGTTTGACATTACTGTCGTATGACGGTGGTGATCAGTTGATCCCTTGAGGTCACACCTAAAAGACAATCCCCTAATCATGTACATTAATTATTTGTATAGCGATACAGATTAATTAATCCCTTAAATTGAACTAAGTTTATATTGTAAGTGAGAATTATATCTTATTGTAATATGATTAAATAAGAATCATTTTTAGTAATTTAATTGTTATATTACTAAGAATGCATTATGTTCATGAAACATTTGAGATAAGCAAAATTGGTTGATTATAATTACAAATTGTTGTAGATTATATTAACCAAATATGAGATGACCCATTTTATTTACATGTAATTATAAAATATGACTTAAAATGTTAAGTCTAATTTATTTGTTATGAAATTGCATTTAAATTGGTTAAATGTACATTTATAAGCAAAATTACATGCTACATGTCACATGTCACACTTGTGACAAATGACAAAATGCAAACATAAAATGGACACCCATTTTACAATGGGTGCACCGGTTTTTGGTAGTGTACAAAGAGGGTGATTTATGTGTATTATTCTAATTACGAATTAGAAATAATCATGTACAAAAACTATTACCAACACTCAACCTATCTTGTTAAGAACAATTGAAAGGGACAACACCCACCCATGTGGTGTGGATGGCCGGTTCATGTGAGCCAAACAAGAGGACAAGTTTCCTCTTATAAAAACTCATATCATCTCATTTTTATTCATTCATGCAAATTCACTTATCTCTCTAATTTTTCTCCACCTTCTCACTAAACCTTAAGAAGTACTAAAACTTGAAATTCATATTTCTAATAAAATTACTAGTGTAGTAATAAGAGGAGAAAAAGGATTATACATTGGATGTACTACCTCAGAGTATTATGATTTTGAGTTTTTGTGCATTTTTTTCGAGTTTTTTAAAGTTCAATAAATTAAATTTTATATCTTATATATGATGTTTTTTTATTGTTATTGTAATTTTTTTGAGCTTAATTTTTAAATTAATAAACTCAAAAAACTTTATAGTAAAACTATACTATAATCAAAAACTTTTTTCTAAAGCTCAAAAACTATATTCTATGTGGTAGTACCTCAGAGGTACAATCCACTTACTGTAATAAGAGGTTATTAGATTTATTTTAAGGGATTCTACTTTTATATAGTAGTGTAGTAATTTAGTAGAGATTAAGGGGTTGTCTTGGGTGCAACTTATAGGAGAGTTTCTAATTTAAAACTAGGAAGATCATCCTCATATTGCTAGCTCAAGAACAATATTTGAAAGGAGTTCAAGTATTGTGCCCATTTCTTGAAAAATCAATGTAAGAAATTGTTCTTTCCTTTTCTTTTGTTATGCATGCATAAGGTCCATATAGTTTAAGAGTAAACTATTAATAAGATGATATTAGAAATGTCTAATATCGAGTTTGGGAAACTTACAAGCTATATCAGAATCTTTGGTTGTTGCATGCATAATCGATTTATAGTTTTTTCGAGTTAATGTAACTTAAAGAAAACTAGTAATTTGTGTTTTATGAGATAAAATCACAAAGTCATTTGCATGTCAATATATTCTGGTCCTAATATGATTTTAGGTCATTTTGACGATTTATGGAAATTTATATTGCTCAAAAATGATTTTTAGTGTTTTTATTACATTTTAATGAGTAAAATGATGTTTAAAATGCTAAAAATATTTAGACTTATCTTCTGACCGTGTAATGTTTACACAATATCACACATGCATTTGACTTACTTTATGTAAAATTTCGTGTGAAGTGGACTTATTTCCCAAGATTTATGATTTTTATATGATAAAATGAAATAAATGAAGGTCAAATGGTTAAAAATACTTTCGCTTTGAATATGACCATGAAACTTTAGTATGTTGTCACATGCATGTTTGTCTGTCATACTAGAAAATTTCAGACTGATGTGATTTGTCTAGCATGATTTATGAATTTTTAATGTAAAAATGGCATAAATAGTGACTTATTTAGCAAATAAAGCTAAAATAATTTTCATGTCATGAGAAAATTAATCGTGGTTTCTTAAATGTCCCACATTTCAGATCTAAAGGTGAAAATTTAATTTGATTAATTTTTGCTTGCTTTATGTATTTTACTTGATAAAACCGATAAAGCGCAACCGAATTTTCTCAAAAATCGATTCGAAATTTTTAACCTTAATTTTTTTACATTATCAGTGTCATGGAAATGTTCCAGAATGTACAAAAATTTAAAATTCAAAATTCAAAATTCAAAATTATTGTAATTAAATTTTGATTTATTTGATTAAAATATGATTTTAAATTCTAATTTTGAGCAATTATATAACAAGAAGTTGAATTATTGTCAAAAAATTGAGTGATGACTAATCTTTTAGGCCTAAATCAGTTGGGATAATTAACTTGGACTTAAATATGATTTAAGTATTGTTTGGTGATTTTAAAGTGTTAATATCACGCATTTCTGTAAAACCGGGTTATATATGATATACACTGTAAAATAGGGCGATTTGGCATTTAATATGAGCATGTTTTTACATATTATAATGCTGCATTTTTATATATGAATGTCATATTTTCTCTTATGAATGTCATATTTTGGTTTATGTAATTTGGAATTATGTAATTTTATCTTAGTATGGCCTTAGTTTTAATCGATATTGCCCGAAATGTAAGAGAATATTGATTCGGTTGTAATTTAATGTGATCTCGTATCACTTTTATTGTATTATTTACTGTATAATAGGAAACTATTGTAATTTTATTATATAATTTGTAATTATTTGTAATACCGGAGTTTCCCAATGACGGTGCCATTCGGAAAGGAGTTCCAAGAGAGACGGTGACCTTGGGAGGCGTGCTTATGAAGTTCAAAGGACCAAAGGAGTTGGTTTCCGAATTTGTAATAGAATATACGATTTTCTATTCTAGGAAAGGCCATACTAGGAGTTTTATTTTTATGCTTGCATTTTATTTAATATGTTTTGCATGCATTGCCAAATCTTCATAACATGACATGCATATTTTATCAAGTATTCGACCGTGTCAATTAAAATTATCGTTAATTCATCGATTTAGTTCCCTTAAACGAGATAGATAATAAATTGACATGACCTCTCATAATAAATAATTGAGATCAAGCCTTACCAAATAGTAGAACCCATGAATCCCAATTTCGCAAGGAAGTAGTGTAACACCCGGAAATGTACCCTATTTTTCTAGTAGAAATATTTTACGAAATCGTTTCAGTAATTTTAAGTTTTAATTTATAATTTTAAGTTTCGAGTCGA